>LR778274.1:10121418-10154455 GCA_902810595.1 Coregonus sp. 'balchen'
AACCCCAGGGAAAAATTTTCCCCCAGTTTAAATTTTAATTTTAATTTAAAAGACTACGAATTCCTAGCATCACAATCACAACACCAACATGTAAGACTCACCTCAGCTGTGAGATGTAGGGCAGACACTGAAGGAAACTCCTCACTTCACTCTCTTCATCTGACCAGTCCTTCAGCTCTACTGGTTTCTTCTCTGGTTGGAGTTTCAGCACTTCTAGGAGGAGGGAGGCCTTTCTCTCTGAGAGGTCTATGGACCAGACTGCAGGAGCTGACTGGTAAACTGGCTGTAATGCTGGAAGGACACTCCTGCCTGTTTGAGTCTCATAGTCCTTCACATGCGAGTACAGATCCAGCAGGAAATCACATTTCTGATAGTGATATACTTTAGACAGTGACAACAGTTTCTCTTCAGTTGTTTGTATGGTTCCTCTCTCATGGAGAGCTGCTTGAAGACACAGATTCAGTAGGAATATCTTCTCTCTCTTTGTCCTCTCTTCAGGGGATCTTCTCTGATCCTGTGGTGGACGAAAACTGCAAGAACAGTTAAACAACAAATAGATGAATATGTGAAAGATATGATATGCATTTCTGATGGTCACATTATAGCGGTTAAAATACAATGACTATCTTTCTAAACTCATCATCCACTTAAATTGTTCCTCAAAATCCTGACCACGAAGTAAGATTGCATATTTTTAAACAGTATGTGTATGTTTAGTTTATTAAGTTACTGCAGAAAGCTAAAAACTTCCTCTCTAAAGGGAAATACAGGGACAGACAACTACAATCTCTGAACTGTATTGATCCAACTCACCTCAGCTGTGAGATGTAGGGCAGACACTGAAGGAAACTCCTCACTTCACTCTCTTCATCTGACCAGTCCTTCAGCTCTACTGGTTCCTTCTCTGGTTGGAGTTTCAGCACTTCTAGGAGGAGGGAGGCCTTTCTCTCTGAGAGGTCTATGGACCAGACTGCAGGAGCTGACTGGTAAACTGGCTGTAATGCTGGAAGGACACTCCTGCCTGTTTGAGTCTCATGGTCCTTCACATGTGAGTACAGATCCAGCAGGAAATCACTCTCTCTAAATGGATCATCACCATCATCATCATATGTGTATCTGCACATGGAGGATAATGTCTTTAAGATATGTTCTCCTGTCTCTGTATCATACTCAGCTGCAGCAACACTGAGTTTAGACAGAACTGACCAGACCTCTTTATCACAACCAAAAAACAACCTGAATGAGAAGACAGAGAAACATTGTTACTACATGTTATCCTAGATTCTCTGGTTAAGTCATGCAGAGGAATCACCCACAGACAAATAATAATGTTTACATGGCAGAATGTAAAAAAAAGACTAATGGAGTGATTTGGATGAACAGATGTCTTATTAACAAGATAAACAGCTGGTACAATATGACACATCTCTGGAAAAAAAACACTCACCTCAGCTGTGAGATGTAGGGCAGACACTGAAGGAAACTCCTCACTTCACTCTCTTCATCTGACCAGCCCTTCAGCTCTACTGGTTTCTTCTCTGGTTGGAGTTTCAGCACTTCTAGGAGGAGGGAGGCCTTTCTCTCTGAGAGGTCTATGGACCAGACTGCAGGAGCTGACTGGTAAACTGGCTGTAATGCTGGAAGGACACTCCTGCCTGTTTGAGTCTCATAGTCCTTCACATGTGAGTACAGATCCAGCAGGAAATCACATTTCTGACTGTGATATACTTCAGATATTGACAACAGTTTCTCTACAGTTGTTTGTATGGTTCCTCTCTCATGGAGAGCTGCTTGAAGACACAGATTCAGTAGGAATATCTTCTCTCTCTTTGTCCTCTCTTCAGGGGATCTTCTCTGATCCTGTGGTGGACGAAAACTGCAAGAACAGTTAAACAACAAATAGATGAATATGTGAGAGATATTTGAATTTCTGATGGTCACATTATGGTGGGTAAAATACAATGACTATCTTTCTAAACACTTTATCTACTTAAATTATTCCATAAAATCCTGACTACAAAGATTGCATATTTTCCAAACGGTATGTGTCTGTTTAGTTTATTAAGTTACTGCAGAAAGCTAAACGCATCCTCTCTAAAGGGAAATACAGGGACAGACAACTACAATCTCTGAACTGTACGGATCCAACTCACCTCAGCTGTGAGATGTAGGGCAGACACTGAAGGAAACTCCTCACTTCACTCTCTTCATCTGACCAGTCCTTCAGCTCTAATGGTTTCTTCCCTGGTTGGAGTTTCAGCACTTCTAGGAGGAGGGAGGCCTTTCTCTTTGAGAGGTCTATGGACCAGACTGCAGGAGCTGACTGGTAAAGTGGTTTAAATGATGGAAGGACACACCGGGCTGATTGTTTCCTATTGTACTTCACATGTGAGTACAGATCCAACAGGATGTCATATCTCTCAGTTTGATACATCGAGAACAGTGACAGCAGTGTGTTCACAGCTCTCTGGAAAGTTTCTCTGTGATCTAGTGCTGCTTGTAGACACAAATCTAGTAGGACTGCTTTCTCTTCTGTCTCCAGTCTTTCAGGGGATCCTCTCTGATGTTCTAGTGGGGTAAACCTGTGACCCATAAAACATAAGAATGTCTATGTTCAGATAGAAGCAGGGAGAATGTGACTGCTGCCTCTTTTACAGACTGAATACTGTTGTCATCATGTCTATCTTGTTGTGTTGTTGCAATGTCTTGTTTGTCTGTCTTAGCCATTTGATAGGTTGTCATTGGAAATGAGAACAATATGTTCTCAACTGACTTAAATAAATGAATAGTCACAAAGACATTGAGTAAATATATATTGGCTGTGGAAACACTCACCTGAGTTTGTTGATATGTGATAAACAGTCTAAAATGGTTTTGCTGAGAGCTTCACTGAGAAGAGTTCTCTGACCCCAGTGTAGACAGAGATGAACCCTCTCTAGACTCTGCTTCATCACTTCTTCTGCTCTCTCAAACACTCGTCTTTCACCCTGGACTGGAAGGTGCAACTCATTTCCACAGAGACCAAGTAAGCTGGTGAAGTCCATCTCTGCCACACTGCTCAGCAAAGTTGTCCAGAGTTGACACAGCATTGAGGGGTCAGATGAATCACCAGAGGAGGGCCTTTAAAAGAGATTAGATTATAAAGATTATTTCAAAGTACCATGACACAGAAGTGTTTATAACTCAGTATCTGAATGGAAGAGAATACAATAGATATTTTTATAAAGATCAGTTGCTTCATCACAATTTCTCTTTCTTTGACTGGTTAATTGTCAATAAACTGGTGAATTAAATAACATAAAATATATAACACAAATATTACCCAAGATGTCTGACATTCTTCAGAGAGCCCAGTATCAGCCTTACTCCTTGGTCTGACACAATGCAGTCGTTCAGGTCCAAGCCAACCTTTCTCTCTGCAGACTGACTGGTCACATAAGAGACTGCTAAGCACTGGTGAGGATCAAGATATTCTCCACTCAGGTCTAGATGATAGTCCAGTTTGTCCAGGAGAAGGAGACAGGCCTCAGTAGACTGATGTTCATACAAGCACTGACACAAAAACAGAAGATCTATCTCAAACTCAGGAGCATCACCTTCTGCATGATCTTGGTTTGTTTGAGATGGAAGAAATGTGTTCACCACTTCCTTGAAGAACCAATCTGACGTCTTCTTGATCTGTTGATCCGGAACTAGACCGTTTACCAATCTAATATTCCTCTCATTCAGAAGCCCACACAGGAAGGGAATCAAGTGTTTTATGTGTTTCCATTCTTCAGTCTGGCACTTCTCTAGAACCGCTCTGATTTGATCTGGATTCTGTAAGAGCCAAAGGGCACCAAAGAACTCCTGCATTGTGTAGTGGAGAAATGCACAGTAAGTGTCTAACACTGTGGGTGCAACCTTAACCATAAGTGCTCCCAAGAACGCAAAATGGACACCGCTTTCTTCACAACTCAGTGTTGTCAAGTTCATGTTTTTTTCATTTGTTGCATCAAAAGCAATTTCTGCCAAAGACAATATTTTCTCTCTGTTTTCTTTGAGATAATTGTCGGTATCCTTAAGTCGTTTGCCACTGTGTTTTTGGATGCAGTGACGGAGGATGTTGCTGTACATTTCAGTTATAGTGCATGTCTGTTTAGAAGCCTTTGAGGTAGGGAAATAAATGCAGGTAACCACCATCAGTGCATACATTGGGACATGGCACAGACTGAACAACTCTTGGTTGTTTAACACACTGCTCAAGGAGTCAGGATCAGCACTCAGCATCTCTGTTAAGTAAGCCCTGATGGATGCATCACTGAACCCTTTCACCTCCACTCTGAACCAGTCTGCGGGCCAGTCTGTCAGGAAGTCTTCAGATTGATCTGGTCTGCATGTGGTCACAATCTTTGCATCAGGGAGGAGGTTCTCCATAAGTTCCTTTACTACCGACAGAGAGGAGAGGTCTGTGATTCCATCAAATATGATGACAACGTTTTCAGAGTTCTCCTTAATATCCTGTAACACTTCTTCTTTACTTTTTTTGGGCTCACTGTACATGTTAAAGAGAAGGTCCTCCAGGCTCATGGGTTTTCTGTGTGAAATGTCTCTCACATCAAAATAAAACATGTAATCTAGTTCTCTGTGATCTTTCTCTGCCCAGAGGTTCAACATTTGATGGGCGACTGTTGTTTTTCCAATTCCAGGTTTTCCAAAAAGGAGGATTTTTTTCTCATGTGTTCTAAGCAGTTCAGCAGGGGATGTTTCCTGTTTGGCCATGGGGATGAAGCTCTTTAGCTTTTTAGGGCGAGCTTTCTTGCATTTTTTGCTCTTCACTTTAATTTTGGAGAGAGATGAATGCACATCTGTATCTAACACAAGAGGGGTGTAAGATAAAGTCCACTCATTTCTACATGTCTCTGGTAGGAGACTATAGCTTTGTTTCCATGCACTATTTGTGATCTTCCGTGCTTTACATTTCAGCTGTGTCTGATATCCGTGACAGGGTTTTGAACCTAAAATAAGGGTATTAAGGGAAGAGAGAGTAAATGCACTGTGCAAACAAATCAAAGCCAATCTAAAGGACTAGAGAAAATCAGGACAGAAAGTTACAAGGATACACTAGATCTTTGTAGATTGAAGGTGCTCTTTTGGGGCTAAATGGTCATCAAAAACAAGAAGAACCAAGGGGCCCTAAAAACAAAGTTAAAATGCCTGTATTATGATGGCATGTTCAATAGAACAATATCTATAAACCCTCTGATGCATTTCAGCGTAGCCTTCATCAGGGAGGACAATGACAAATCTCTATTGAACATGCCATCATAATAAAGGCATTTTTACTTCATATAGAGTGCATTGGTCACACTTATTTTTGATGAACAATCTAAAAAGGTACATTAACCCCTTTCAATGTGCGCTTCAAATAGCTTCGCCAGCACCATGGAACCAAAGGAATAGTGCCAAAAGTACAAACCCTGTCTATGGAGCGCGCACAGTAAGCTAAATTAACCACACCTAAAATAATATTTGAAAGACACATTTCAACAGGTCGGCTATTTTTTAGCCCAGCTAATTGTATACTATATAGTGTATACTAAGAGGATACCATACGATCACTTACCAACAAGGTAGTCTGTCATCTCTGGGTCTTCCTTAAAGGGGAAGCAGCTGATCCATTGCTGTAAGTCAGCGTCGTCTAAGGTCCTCTTCCTTGTGCTGTATAGAATCGTCAGCAACTCATAGCATGCAGCCTCTCCTTTGGCCGAGACCCAGTCCAGTATTTTTCTGGTTTGGTCAAAACGGTCAACTTCAGCCTGAATTTTACTGACTTCCTCCTCGTGAAGAACCTTGCGCTGGAACAGGTTTTCCACAATGAGGGGAAGATTCTGGAGCCTTCCAATGAGACGTAGCCTTCCATTTGTAATGTACTCTAAAGCAGATTGTCTTGCAGAAGCCATGTCCCAGGTTGTTTCTGCAGCATCACTGGTATGTTTCAACACGTAGGATCTCTGGAAGACGAAAGTACATAGTCAGTTAATAGTAGAACAGTCAAATAATGATTAGGTTTATTTATTCAATTAAACTTTTTAGCCCATGGAAACAAAACATACACCAACTAAATGTGAATGTATCTATTACAATGGCGTAAAACAAGAATATAAACTCAGCAAAAAAAGAGACCCTGTCTTTCAAAGATAATTCATAGAAATCCAAATAACTTCACAGATCTTAATTGTAAAGGGTTTAAACACTGTTTCCCATGCTTGTTCAATGAACCATAAACAATGAATGAACATGCACCTGTGGAACGGTCATTAAGAGACTAACATATTACAGACGGTAGGCAATTAAAGTCACAGTTATGAAGACTTAGGACACTAAAGAGGCCTTTCTACTGACTCTGAAAAACACCAAAAGAAAGATGCCCAGGGTCCCTGCTCATCTGCGTGAACGTGCCTTCGGCATGCTGCAAGGAGGCATGAGGACTGCAGATGTGGCCAGGGCAATAAATTGCAATGTCCGTACTGTGAGACGCCTAAGACAGCGCTACAGGGAGACAGGACGGACAGCTGAAAATCCTTGCAGTGGCAGCCCACGTGTAACTACACCTGCACAGGATCGGTACATCTGAACATCACACCTGCAAGACAGGTACAGGATGGCAACAACAACTGCCCGAGTTACACCAGGAACACACAATCCTTCCATCAGTGCTCAGACTGTCCGCAATAGGCTGAGAGAGGCTGGACTGAGGGCTTGTAGGCCTGTTGTAAGGCAGGTCCTCCACCAGACATCACCGGCAACAACGTCGCCTAGGGGCACAAACCCACCGTCTCTGCCCGGTGTCGGGGGGGGGGGGGGGGGGGGGTACTGTCACGGATTCTGGCTCGGGCAGGCCTCGGCGTTCGTCGTCACCAGAGTACTAGCTGCTGCCGCTCTATGTTATATATTTCTATGTTCATTTGATTGTTGTCGCGCACCTGTTCCCCATTATGTTAGTTTGTCCTCCCTATTTAACATGTTCCCCATTATGTTAGTTTGTCCTCCCTATTTAACCTGTTCCCCATTATGTTAGTTTGTCCTTCCTATTTAACCTGTTCCCCATTACGTTAGTTTGTCCTCCCTATTTAACCTGTTCCCCATTACGTTAGTTTGTCCTCCCTATTTAACCTGTTCCCCATTATGTTAGTTTGTCCTCCCTATTTAACCTGTTCCCCATTATGTTAGTTTGTCCTCCCTATTTAACCTGTTCCCCATTATGTTAGTTTGTCCTCCCTATTTAACCTGTTCCCCATTATGTTAGTTTGTCCTCCCTATTTAACCTGTTCCCCATTATGTTAGTTTGTCCTCCCTATTTAACCTGTTCCCCATTATGTTAGTTTGTCCTTCCTATTTAACCTGTTCCCCATTACGTAAGTTTGTCCTCCCTATTTAACCTGTTCCTTCCCCCTTACGTTAGTTTGTCCTCCCTATTTAACCGTTCCCCATTACATTAGTTTTGTCCTCGCCTATTTAACCTGTTCCCCATTACGTTAGTTTGTCCTCCCTATTAACCTGTTCCCCATTACTTTAGTTTGTCCTCCCTATTTAAAACCTGTTCCCCTTACGTTAGTTTGGTCCTCCCTATTTAATTAACCGTTCCCCATTATTTAGTTTGTCCCTCCCTATTTAAAAAACCTGTTCCCCATTATGTTAGTTTGTCCTCCCTATTTACCTGTTTCCCCATTTATGTTAGTTTGTCCTCCCTATTTAACCTGTTCCCCATTATGTTAGTTTGTCCTCCCTATTTTTAAACCTGTTCCCCATTATGTTAGTTGTTGTCCCCTTATTTAACCCTGTTTCCCCATTATGTTAGGTTGTCCTCCTTCCCTGTTAACCTGTTCCCCATTATGTTAGTTTGTCCTCTCACCATTTAACCTGTTTTCCCCATTATGTTTAGTGTTCTCCTCCCTATTTAACCTGTTTCCCCATTATGTTGGTTGGTCCTCCCTATTTAACCTGTTCCCCATTATGTTGTTTGTCTCCTATTTACCCTGTTTCCCCATTATGTTAGTTTGGTCCTACCTATTTAACCTGTTCCCCCATTTGTCGTTTTGTCCCTCCCCTATTTTAACCTGTTCCGCCCATTATGTTAGTTTGTCCTCCCTATTTTAAAACCGTTCCCCATTATTTTAGTTTTGTCCTCCCTGATTAAACAACCTGTTCCCCCATTATGTGAGTTTGTCCTCCCTATTTTAACCGTTCCCCCTCATTATTTTATTTTGTCCTCCCTATTTTAACAACCTGTTCCCCATTATGTTAGTTTGTCCTCCCTATTTAACCTGTTCCCTTCCCCATTTATTTTATTTTGTCCTCCCTATTTTTAACCTGTCCCCCATTATGTAGTTTTTTCCTCCCTATTTAACCTGTTTCCCCATTATGTTAGTTTGTCCTCCCTATTTAACCTTTTCCCCATTATGTTAGTTTTGTCCTCCCATTAACCTGTTCCCCATTATGTTAGTTTGTCCTCCCCTATTTAACCTGTTCCCCATTATGTTAGTTTTGTCCCTCCCTATGTCACCTGTTTCCCCATTATGTTAGTTTGTCCTCCCTATTTAACCCAAAACCTGTTCCCCATATGTTTAGTTTTGTCCCTCCCTATTTACGCTGTTCCCCCCCATTATGTTTAGTTTGTCCTCCTATTTAAAAAACCTGTCCCCCATTATGTTAGTTTTGTCCTCCCTATTTACCCTGTTCCTCCATTACGTTAGGTTTGTCCTCCGTATTTAACCTGGTCCCCAATTATGTTAGTTTTGTCCTCCCTATTTAACCTGTTTTCCCCATCTGTTAGTTTGGCCCTCCTATTTAAAAACGCTGGTCCCCATTATTTGTTTTATGCCCTCCCTATTAACCTGTTCCCCGCATTATGTTAGCTTGTCCTCCCCTATTTAACCTGTTCCCCATTATGTTAGTTTGTCCTCCCTATTTAACCTGTTCCCCATTATGTTAGTTTGTCCTCCCTATTTAACCTGTTCCCCATTATGTTAGTTTGTCCTCCCTATTTAACCTGTTCCCCATTATGTTAGTTTGTCCTCCCTATTTAACCTGTTCCCCATTATGTTAGTTTGTCCTCCCTATTTAACCTGTTCCCCATTATGTTAGTTTGTCCTCCCTATTTAACCTGTTCCCCATTATGTTAGTTTTGGAGGATTTTCCTTTTAGTTCTTTACATTCTGACTCTGGCCTACCGCATTACACCGACATTCGTGACAAATTATTATTATAATAATAAAATAATAATAATAATAAGCCATTTAGCAGACGCTTTTTATCCAAAGCGACTTACAGTCACTAAAAACTCCAAAGATTTAATGAGCTGGTCAAAACAAATCACCAGACCCCCCCTTTGTTCAGGGACACAAACGGCCAGGAGAGTGTCGAGCGAGTCTCACTGGTAACTTGCGAATGAAACAAATGATGCTTGTTAAATATGAGTTGAAACAAAGTAAAATCTGTCAAAACCACGTCCTAAAAAGTCCAAAGATTTAATGAGCTGGTCAAAACAAATCACCAGATTGTTAGGCCTACTGCTGCTAGGTAGCTCTCTCTGCTCTTCCCCTCCCCTCTGTCTGTTCTTAATTGCAGGAGTGAAGTCTGGTGTGCGGGAGTCAAAGACACCAATATACAATTGTCAAAGACTCCAGCCACCCTAGTCATAGACTGTTCTCCCTGCTACCGCACGTTAAGCGGTACCGGAGTGCCAAGTCTAGGTCCAAAAGACTTCACAACAGCTTCTACCCCCAAGCCATAAGACTCCTTAACAGCTAATCATGGCTACCCGGACTATTTGCACTGCCCCCCCACCCCATCCTTTTTACGCTGCTGCTACTCTGTTAATTATTTATGCATAGTCACTTTAACTCTACCCACATGTACATATTACTTCAACTACCTCAACTAGCCGGTGCCCCCGCACATTGACTCTGCACCGGTACCCCCCTGTATATATAGCCTCCCTACTGTTATTTTATTTTACTTCTGCTCTTTTTTTTCTCAACACTTTTTTTGTTGTTGTTTTATTTTATTTTATTAAAAATAAATGCACTGTTGGTTAAGGGCTGTAAGTAAGCATTTCACTGTAATGTCTGCACCTGTTGTATTCGGCGCATGTGACCAATAACATTTGATTTTATTTGATTTTATCATAACATATATGATTTCACATAAAAACAAAATATATTTCACATTCATACAATAGAAACACTTATATATATATAATGAAGACAAAAATAACTGAAAATCTTTCTATATACCGCTACCAACATAGAAAACTGACAACAATACATTCAGCTTTAAGATACTGGCACCTCCGTAAAATCATCTCTTATCTCAAGCACCTCATCAAGTTTCCAGGCACCATGTAAGAACTGAGCACAACTGCATTTGCTCCTTGTCTCCATGACTGGTATGACTGTTGTCCCAGACTCTCACAGCTAAACATTTCTCTGGACCTTCCAGTAAGCGTGGACAGGTGAATCTCACAGGTAAGTCTTCCTTTCCGTTGACCTCTTGCCGCTGTACTAGCACAACATCTTGGAGTTCCTCCTGCACTTCCTCCTCCACTCTGTGCTGTTCAGGTCCTTCAGACTGTTGCTGGACCTGTTCTGTTTCCTGTTCCACTGTAGGTCTGAACTCCTGAGCAGTAGCCTGGTACGCCACTCTGGTTAACTGGGTTTTTTTGTTTTGTTTTTTTAGTCATTTAGCAGACGCTCTTATCCAGAGCGACTTACAGGAGCAATTAGGGTTAAGTGCCTCGCTTAAGGGCACATCGACATATTTTTTACCTAGTCGGCTCGGGGATTAGAACCAGCGACCTTTCGGTTACTGGCACAACGCTCTTACCCACTAAGCTACCTGCCGCCCACTAAGCTACTCTGATGGACCCGAGGACTGTGCTGGTAAGTATAGTAGCTTTCCTCTTCATCTGAACTGTCAGATTCTTGGTCAATCATGTTACTGTTTGTTGTCTGTTTTTGTCTTGGTGTTTTCACAGGTTTGGTTGGAGTGTCTTGATGCACTGGCAAGTCATTTACAGGTAACAGGAGGTTCCGGTGCAGCACACGAAGAGCTTTGCCTCCAGACTCTGACTGGATCTTCTACACTGGACCCTCTCTAATTCTCTCCACAACTCCCAGTAAGCACAGAGTTTCCCGGCGCCACCTCATTCCGATAGGTTCTTCACAAGGACTCGATCACCTGGCTGTAGAGTTGCACCTTTGACACCTTTGTCGTAGTACTTCTTCCCTTTCGCGGAGGACTTTTGACTGTTCTCAGAAGCTATTTTGTTGCATCTTGCATCTTTGTTGCCTACTTCTCTGCGAATGTTTGTTGGGTTCTTGTCACTGTTTCTGGGTCGAGGTTGAACAGTAGGTCGATAGGAAGGCGTGGGGCTCTGCCATACAGGAGGAAAAATGGTGAGTATCCCGTTGCCTCGTACAGTTCTAGACATGGACGATGTTTGGTAGATGGTCTTTCCACTCAGTCTTCTTCTCTTCTTGCAGAGTACGGAGCATCTGCAGGAGTCTTCTATTCATCCTTTCCACAGGGTTCCCTTGTGGATGGTATGGAGTAGTTCGAGAGTGTGAGATCCCTGCAAGCTGCTGGAGTCTCTGGAACAGCTTGTTCTCGAACTCTCGCCCTTGGTCGTGGTGAAGCTTACCAGGATAGCCCAACCGAGGAATGAAGTCCTGGAATATCTTCTCGGCTGCAGTTTTTCCTGACTTGTTCTTCGTTGGGTAGGCCTGTGCAAAGCGGGTGAAATGATCGACCAGTACAATCATATATTCATAGCCTCCTTTGCTTGGCTCAAGTTGCATGTAGTCGACGGAGAGAAGCTCAAAGGGTGCACTGGTGGTGATAGAACCCAGAGGTGCTTTCTCTGGAACACAGGGACGTTTCTGCTTGATACATGCACACTGTCTGATCACATAGTCTCCTACTTCACGCTGCATGAATGGCCAGTAAAGTCTTTCCCCGACTAGATGGATCACTTTGTCTGCTCCGACGAGGCCCACGTCGTCATGTAAGTTCTTCAGCACCACTGATTTCAGCTTGCTGGGTAGAACCAGTTGCTTTCGTTGTCCAGCCTGTCTGTACAGGATTCCATCTTCCATGACCAGCTTGTTCCACTCATGGACTAGTCTCCTTATTTCTGGTCCCATTAGCTTTTTTCTCTTTCTCATTTGGCTTCCATCTTTTGATTTTCAGCGAGATGATTTCTCTGATTGCAGCATCCTCGTGCTGTGGAGCCTTGATATCCTCTGGTGTGATGGCAGGCAAGCATTCAGGTGACACACCACAGCGCAGCCACCCATGGAACATCCTCATTTTTCACTGCTCTGCTTCCTTGCCATACCGCTGAGATGACTTCTGGTGGAATAGATTCGGTGTATTCACCTACGTGGTTGTGGAGAACGACAGGACAACGAGACAGTGTGTCAGCGTCTGCATTCATTTCCTGTATTTCACGTAGTCGACGGAGAAAAGCTCAAATAGTTGTTGTCTGTGTACTGTATATGGTAAAGGTGGGTGCATAGTATAGATTGCCCATTTAAGTGCTAAAAACTCAAGTTTGCCAGAGTGGAGGTGGTCGTTTTTCTCTGCTGGAGTTAGCGTTCTGGACCCATACCCGATTACACGTAGTCTCCCGTTCTGATGTTGGTAAAGGACGGCCCATAGACCCTCATTGGAAGTGTCAGTGTGTAGCACAAATGGGAAGTCACAGTCTGGGTATGCTAGTATGGGTGGATTGGTTAGCATGTCCATCAACTTGGCTATGATGGCTCTGTGTACAGCCGTCCACTGGACTGGTGTCTTGGGATGCCGTTGTCCATTGCTAACCTTTTTTGGCCTGGGTTTTTCCTCTGGTGGATTTGGGAAGTTGTTCCCTTCTCTTCCGATGAACATTGTACCAGCTCAAATAGGGGTTTGGCCATCCTGGAGACATCTTGGATGAACGACCTGTAGTAGCCGAAGAATCCCAGCAGTGTTCTGACCTCTCCAACTGTCTGTGGCTCCCTCTCCTTTAGCTGCAACACAGCCTCCAAGTCTTTTGGGTTGATTTGTACTCAGTCGCTGGATACGATCTGACCTATGTACCTCACTTGGCGTCTGAAGACTTCACACTTTTTCGGCCGCCGTTTGATACCGTGCTTCCTCATCAGACTAAGCACTCTTCTCAGGTCTTCCACATGTTCACTGAACGTCTTGGAATAGCAGAGAACACCGTCCAGATATGGAGAACAGCAGTCGTCCTGTGATCCTTCAAGTTGAGTTTCATCTTGAGGTTCGGAATGCAGCCGATATCTCCATCTTCCTGTTGATATTAATTGATATTCTTCCTGTGCAAACACGTCAGATTCTTCGTACAGCATTCTTCTGACTATTTTCTGTTCCTCTTCCTGTAGATGTTCTAAGTCAACAGGTGTTAGCCATTTTTCTCCGGACCCAACTTGTGTGTGACTCTCTTTTCTCTGGTCACCATGGTGAAGATGAGTGGAGCAAAGGAAAGCATCACTAGACTGACTCACATGCTTCGCCTGACAGTCAGGTGCTGTGATGACAGGTCTGATGTCATCCATCAGCTCTACCCAACCCAGCACTGTTCTCTGAGAGAGATAAATGTCATGTTGTGTGGAATTCTGAATTGGAATCTTTACCAACTTCGAGGCTCCACAGGGCAAATCCACGAGGCATGGAGACCTTCTGGGCAATGGCTGTCCACGGCTGGCTCGAACATCATTGTTCCTCCCTCCGGCCAAGCTCTGATTCTACATTTCTCCTCAGCTATTTGACCTGTAGGAATGGTAAGTCATTTCTTTCCCACTTTTACCAAACAGCTCAGTGACATTTCTTCATGGGCCATCATTTTAATTTTGAGATTGACACCATCAGTATGTTCACCTGTGATGACAGGTCTATTATATGGACAACATCATATCATATTAGTGTCTCCTCTTCTCATAGGTCTATTATATGGACAACATCATATCATATTAGTGTCTCCTCTTCTCATTGGTCTATTATATGGACAACATCATATCATATTAGTGTCTCCTCTTCTCATAGGTCTATAATATGGACAACATCCAGGGCGGCAGGTAGCTTAGTGGTTAAGAGCGTTGTGCCAGTAACCGAAAGGTCGCTGGTTCTAATCCCCGTGCTCACTAGGTGAAAAATCTGTTGATGAGCCCTTGAGCAAGGCACTTAACCCCTAATTGCTCCTGTAAGTTGCTCTGGATAAGAGCGTCTGCCAAATGACTAAAATATAAAAAATATATTATATTAGTGTCTCCTCTTCTCATAGGTCTATTATATGGACAACATCATATTAGTGTCTCCTCTTCTCATTGGTCTATTATACAGTGCCATTGGAAAGTATTCCGACCCCTTTAATTTTTCCCATTTTGTTAGTTTACAGCCTTATTCTAAAATTGATTAAATCGTTTTTTCCCCTCAACACATTACCCCATAATGACAAAACAAAAACAGGTTTTTAGAAATGTTTGCTAATTTATAAAAATAAAAAACTGAAATACTATATTTACATAAGTATTCAGACCCTTTACTCAGTACTTTGTTGAAGCACCTTTGTCAGCGATTACAGCCTCGAGTCTTGTTGGGTATGACGGTACAAGCTTGGCACACCTGTAGTTGGGGAGTTTCTCCCATTCTTCTCTGCAGATCCTCTCAAGCTCTGTCAGGTTGGATGGGGAGTGTCGCTGCACATCTATTTTCAGGTCTCTCCAGAGATGTTCGATCGGGTTCAAGTCCGTGCTCTGGCTGGGCCACTCAAGGATACTCAGAGACTTGTCCCGAAGCCACTCCTGTGTTGTCTTGGCTGTGTGCTTAGGGTCGTTGTCCTGTTGGAAGATGAACCTTCGTCCCAGTCTGAGGTCCTGAGCGCTCTGGAGCAGGTTTTCATCAAGGATCTCTATGTACTTTGCTCCGTTCATCTTTCCCTTGATCCTGACTAGTCTCCCAGTCCCTGCCACTGAACAACATCCCCACAGCATGATGCTGCCACCACCATGCTTCACCGTAGGGATGGTGCCAGGTTCCCTCCAGACATGACGCTTGGCATTCAGGCCAAAGAGTTCAATCTTGGTTTCATCAGACCAGAGAATCTTGTTTCTCATGGTCTGAGAGTCTTTTGGTGCCTTTTGGTAAACTCCAAGCGGGCTGTCTCGTGCCTTTAACTGAGGAGTGGCTTCCGTCTGGCCACTCTACCATAAAGGCCTGATTGGTGGAGTGCTGCAGTGATGGTTGTCCTTCTGGAAGGTTCTCCCATCTCCACAGATGAACTCTGGAGCTCTTTCAGAGTGACCATCAGGTTCTTGGTCACCTCCCTGACCAAGGCCCTTCTCCCCCGATTGCTCAGTTTGGCTGGGCGGCCAGCTCTAGGAAGAGACTTGGTGGTTCCAAACTTCTTCCATTTAAGAATGATGGAGGCCACTGTGTTCTTGGGGACCTTCAATGCTGCAGAAATGTGTTGGTACCCTTCCCCAGATATGTGCCTCTACACAATCCTGTCTCGGGGCTCTATGCACAATTTCTTCGACCTCATGGCTTGGTTTTTGCTCTGACATGCACTGTCAACTGTGGGACCTTATATAGACAGGTGTGTGCCTTTCCAAATCATGTCCAATCAATTGAATTTATCACAGGTGGACTCCAATCAAGTTGTAGAAACATCTCAAGGATGATCAATGGAAACAGGATGCACCTTGGCTCAATTTTGAGTCTCATAGCAAAGTGTCTGAATAGTTATGTAAATAAGGTATTTCTGTTGATTTTATTTATTGATCTGTTTGTCAATCAGCAGAGTAGGCTACCCTGTAATTTGTCCTATTAAAAAATATTCTCCTAATGTCTCCAGTCATATAAAGTGTGGTAGAATTGCAGGAAATGTGTTTAGGCCACATGTCTCCCGAGCAAACAAAGAAGAATATATCCTAGGCCTACTCTAGGCTATACGTGCTCAGACATGCATTGAACGGTCTGTTTTGTGAACAGGGATTGAAAAGTTGATATTAATTGATATTCTTATTAAACAAATGGTAGGAGCAAGAGCAGTGTGAGGGTTTCTCTTTTCTTGGCCTTATACCCCCCCCCCCCCAGCAGACAATTACCCTGCCCCCACCCTGCCCACACCACCCCCCCCTCCTCACAGTTGTAAATAGGTATTATTAAAAAATGTTTTGTTTCATTCAAAATGTATTGTTGGAGCTCGGAGCTGAAGTATTTCACTGACGCAACTACATCTGTGCATGTGACTAAATCCAGATCTAATCAGAGGCGTTGCCTATAACCCTGTCCAGATCTAATCAGAGGCGTTGCCTATATCCCTGTTCAGATCTAATCAGAGGCGTTGCCTATATCCCTGTCCAGATCTAATCAGAGGCGTTGCCTATAGCCCTGTCCAGATCTAATCAGAGGCGTTGCCTATATCCCTGTTCAGATCCAATCAGAGGCGTTGCCTATAGCCCTGTCCAGATCTAATCAGAGGCGTTGCATATATCCCTGTTCAGATCTAATCAGAGGCGTTGCCTATAGCCCTGTTCAGATCTAATCAGAGGCGTTGCCTATATCCCTGTTCAGATCTAATCAGAGGCGTTGCCTATAGCCCTGTTCAGATCTAATCAGAGGCGTTGCCTATATCCCTGTCCAGGATACGTTTTACTGGGAGAGCTCAGGTCATGTAATTATGTGCACGAGCACAAATCACCACATCTGTAATTTTCCAATGGACATGTCTATTAATCTGTTCCTGCTTTTACTTCCTGGCATGGGTCTCCACTAACCGGTGCCCCCGTATATAACCTCCCTACTGTTACTTCATTTTACTGCTGCTCTTTAATTATTTGCTCTTTTTATATTTTTTCTTAAAAACTGCATTGTTGGTTAAGGGCTTGTAAGTGATTTGAGGATATACCGCTCTGATTCAACCATGGGACCAGCTCAAGCATTGGAGCTAAGCTGCCTAGGCAGAAGGCAAGCGGTCTGAAGCAGATCATGAGCGAATGCCAGAATAAGACAACCATCTAGCCTGCTAGCTAACGTTAGCGTATAACATTTACATTTACGTCATTTAGCAGACGCTCTTATCCAGAGCGACTTACAAATTGGTGCATTCACCCTATAGCCAGTGGGATAACCACTTTACACATTTTTTTTTTTTCGGGGGGGGGGGGGGTAGAAGGATTACTTTATCCTATCCCAGGTATTCCTTAAAGAGGTGGGGTTTCAAATGTCTCCGGAAGGTGGTGAGTGACTCCGCTGTCCTGGCGTCGTGAGGGAGCTTGTTCCACCATTGGGGTGCCAGAGCAGCGAACAGTTTTGACAGGGCTGAGCGGGAACTATGCTTCCGCAGAGGTAGGGGAGCCAGCAGGTCAGAGGTGGATGAACGCAATGCCCTCGTTTGGGTGTAGGGACTGATCAGAGCCTGAAGGTACGGAGGTGCCGTTCCCCTCACAGCTCCATAGGCAAGCACCATGGTCTTGTAACGGATGCGAGCTTCAACTGGAAGCCAGTGGAGTGTGCGGAGGAGGGGGGTGACGTGAGAGAACTTGGGAAGGTTGAACACCAGACGGGCTGCGGCATTCTGGATGAGTTGTAGGGGTTTATAAGATACACCTCATAGTGTTCATACATAGCTGACATAGCTAGCTGGTCAGGTTGAAGATGGTTTGATCAAGACATGCGGAACCATTAGAAAATAAGCTAATTAATGGGACCAGCGCCATTGCTGGATTCTACAAGATAAGCATTGAAAAGGTGACCAGCGGTCGGGAAACACTCCAAACGGCTGCCAGTCCACCCATTATGGCATCATTGACTTGAATGGAGACGACCTTCTATTCATTCTTATTTATATGCTTACCCCTATATAGGACGCTGCGCATGCGCGCATTGGCGTCCTTGGTGGCTACAGTGCAAAGTCTGGAAAATAACTGCCAACATTTTGTAGGCAGACAGGATACTTGTTTCCCAAAATCCTGTTACTGAATATCGATCATCCATAACTTCTTGTCCATTGGTCCGGATTATATCATGTGTGTATATCTGTAGACCTTTATAGAAACCGTCTGAACCGAACTTTTCTCCAAACCGGCACCTTGCCCGAGTTAGACTGCGCGCAAGACGCGCTTCCACGTCTCCTACCACAGCCAAGCTATAGGTGCCGTTTTGGAGAAAAGTTCGGTTATATTAGGAAACAAATCAAACTAGACTGTAAATGTGTTGGCATTTCCTCTAGACAACTACATCTACTAGACAGCAGGAACTTCTCATCCTAATGTTGACTCGCTTTGACAGTTTGTCAGACTCTCAAGTCTAGTCTAGACCAGCTAAAATGTAGCAAGTAGGGCCTAACCTTCATTTAACACGTTATTATGATCGATTGTTAGAAAAACCTTACCACGTTATTATGATCGATTGTTAGAAAACCCTTACCTCGAGTCCCCGCTGCAGTGACCTGGTGTGTAGCTACACCTATTTTACTTCACTTATACTTCCGTGTATAAAAACATTATTGGGGCGCGTTCAGCAAGAAGCAACGTTTTGGAACGTTCAGATAGAAATACACTGTAGGACAAACATGCCTCAGACATTTAGAATAAGGAATCACATCCGCTCTATTCACGGCATTTCTATCGGCAACGTTTGGCTACTGAACGTGGTTTTAATGTACTAATCACCAGCAGGAACGCTGTCTCATACTTTCAAGGGGTGTATTCAATCGTGCATATCTTAGCTAAACGTTTTACAACAAAAACGAGCGTTTCTAACTGGACAAGTTCAGGTTAGTCCCTCCCTGTTTCGTCCGGTTTGTTTCCGTTTGTTTCCTGATGAATATACCCCAAAGCAAAGTTCAGTCGCCAAACGTTGCCGAATGTTTCAGATATAGTTACCACATATAGAGCCGAACTGATTTCTTATTCTAAATGTCAGAGAGACATGTTTGTTCATAGCAGAGGCCTATATCTACCGGAACGTTAAAAACCGTTGGGTCCTGCTCAGCGAACATGCCCCAGTTAGTTTAGTCCCGGGCAATGACTATAATTTCATTCATGCATGATGAATGAAGCCGCTCGGTTGGTCGGTCTATTAAAAGCTATAGGAATTATAATCTTAATGATGTGTCTAGTGTCTCTCGTGTTCTTTCTAGTTGCTGGAAGTTTGAATGCCAACTGACAGTTTGCAGGGGTTTTCTAGGCTTACTCACCATCTGACGAGGAAAGGGTGAGGATATCAACATAATATCAGTTCATAAACATACATCAATGCATTTATCGGTAAAGATAACAAGTTAGAACTTCGAAGTTGCCGTTCCCAAGAAATGGAACGTTCCAAAAAGGAGATTCCGTTGACGTCATTGACCTAATATGGTGCATCCTGGTAAATGGGCGGGGCCGGCTATCCCGAGATGGGCGTGCCAGAGGGAGATGCGTCATTTACACAGTCAAAACAGTAAACTTTTGGGAGGTTTGTCTGTTTTAATATCAGAAAAGAAAGCATCATACATGTTTGGTTTTCTTTTATTTGTATAGAGACAAGTACAAACATATTGACACATTGAAGGTTCTAAGCTTACATATGGAATTGTTTTAAGATGTTCTTACCAAAGATCATTAGCTATTTGATTTTGAATTTTAGGATCCCTTTAGGTATAAAAACAAATATGTAAAAAATATATTTGATAAAAATTGAATTAGTCCTTTACTACTAAAGCCCATAGAAACACTTTGAATAACACATTAATAAATGGCAAAAAAGACAGTCAAAAAATAAATCATAAGGAATAAGGTTTTGAAGTGTCTGTCCTATATCTAGTGGATATTAGAAAGCTCAGGAAATATATTTATATCATATATTTACACATATTATACCCCTTTTTATTGTTATTCTGTTACTTAGCCAGAGACCACCATCTTGTTTGGACGCTACAGACGTCTCCACAGATGCTGAAGGCTGCCATTGGTGCATGTGGTGGATTGAGACGCAGCCCATGCATATCTCTATCATAAACTGATGGATTTTGACAGGGATGTTTTTATTCTGTTACTTAGATTGATGCCTAGTTGTATCAATAGACTCTAGGGGGGTTTAAAGACATGCTCCGGTAGTTTGGAGACTAAGAAATTATATTTTTTAACCTCCCGCTTTGGGCTGGATGTTTCAATGTGTAGTTCTTACATGCATAATCTATAAGCAGAAATACGGTCTTACCTCAATTAGCAATAAAATCCCTAGTTTGAAAGCGACTTTTCTTTAAGCTGTGCCACACCTTTTCCCCTATATTTCCCCCCACATGAGCCAGCCCCTTTGCAGTTTGAGTTCTAGCCAATGAGCTTCAGCCCCTCACATTTGAGTGACAGCTAGCAAGAGGCCTACCCAGCAGAGCGAGAGAGGGAGAGCAATGATGTGGTGCACATATCTGCACATATGTGACATAGAATGCAATTTTTGGGGACCACTTTTGGATCCTGAGTGCTACTTTCAGCGCTAAACATAAGTACCAGAGAATCTATTTAATGGGTCTGTTGATAAGACAGTAGTTTATACATGATTGAAATGTTGCAGTACCATGTAGTTGACCTACTGTATGTCTGTCTAACAGTATTACAGTACCATGTAGTTGACCTACTGTATGTCTGTCTAACAGTATTACAGTACCATGTAGTTGACCTACTGTATGTCTGTCTAACAGTATTACAGTACCATGTAGTTGACCTACTGTATGTCTGTCTAACAGTATTACAGTACCATGTAGTTGACCTACTGTATGTCTGTCTAACAGTATTACAGTACCATGTAGTTGACCTACTGTATGTCTGTCTAACAGTATTACAGTACCATGTCTTGTGCCATTTAACTACCTTCAAACAGTATTGGCAGAGCAGTAGGTGAGTGGTGCAACATTGTAGCCTAGTACCAATAACAACAGTAGAGTGAAGGTTTTGCTCCTAATTCCTCTTGAAAAGTAGAAACATCAAGTACAAAAGCAAGGAAGTTGGGCCATATGTTTATAAAGAAAGAAGTAAAGATGACCAGGACAGTTTTGAGTAGAACATCAGCAGTTTGAAGAATAGCTGAGTGGAATATGTTACTGTCATTGCAGTCATCAGTCAGGAAAAAGTAGTGATCTCATTATTGTTTTACATTTCAAACCAAACCCCAATTTGTTTCCAACAGACCCAACAACAAAGCATGGCAATTCCCACTCAGCTACCCTGGTCTGTATTAGGCTACCACTGTTCAGCTATCGTGAAAACCACTAAAGTTCTGAAGTGTTCTCTTAGCAATGGCAATCAAATCTGTGGTAACATTAAACGAGTAAAACATGTGTTGAACGGAACCTTGAACAAGTTCAACAGCTGGTGTGGTGGCTTTAGGTTCTTCATTGAGCGGTAGCAGTGGGCTCTCACAGAGATCTCATTTGGAGCCCTGTTTTTACCTGATACTTTCATAAAAGTACAAACACATGAAGTGAGAGGTATATACACATGATTAAACTTTATTTAAAGCATGATTAACCTGAAGCAGGATGGGAGTCATGACTTAAAACACCAAAGCAAGGCTTCTAGCCCAGGCTAGCTAGCGTTAGCATATTACCTTCAAAGTTGCAAAGAAAAGAAGAAACGTAAAATGTGAAGCCTTTATCCAGTTTGCTACGTGGTGTCGTACTGGATGTCCGGATGACCCTCCTTATATCATTAACAGATACTTTAGGCAACTCCAGCAAACACCTTGTAAACTTCATCTCTGCCATGATAACGGTCTACTGTCACTGTCTAATGTTTTTTTCCGGTAACCGGAAATGCCCAACCATCCTGACGCCAATGCGGAAGTGATGCGTGCATAGAGCCTATTCATCCACAGATAAAACGGTAAACCAAATTCAGGCTTCTTCTTCTTCTTCTTTGGACTTTATATGTCGGTTGGCAACCAACTTTAAGGTGCATTACCACCACCAACTGGACTGGAGTGTGGACCTCAGTTCATCTTTCAATCACCCACGTCGGTAGATGCTCCTAAAAACCAATGAGGAGATGGGAGAGGAGAGGACTTGCAGCGGGTCGAGAGTCACAAATAGAACCGAGTTTTATTTTAGCGCCTGGCCACGTAGACGCTCGCTAACACTGTGGGTGAAATGATTGAATAACGTGTGTGTGTCCATTTATTTAGCACCGAGCGTTCGGCCAGGTTAGCTTGTAATGCTCCGTGCGTTGGCCCGCTTGCTGGCAGCATGTTCGACTGGGCGGCAAGAATTCAGCATAGCAAGTTTGAATGAAGGTCTGGTTATTCACAGGTAAATAGTAGTAATATGCTCTAAACCGCTCTGGTAACAACGAACTTTGCTGCCCTGTTTCCAATCGTCCACATGGCTGGGTGAACCTATTCAAGTAGGTAAATACATTTTGAAAAAGTAAAAAAAAAAACGATGTATTGTTAGCTAACTAGCTACAGTGCATGCTAACTCAAATGAGCTGCTAACGTAGCTAGCTATCTAGCCGAATTTACATACTGTATAGATAGCTAGCTAAGTGAATTACATTTGACCAGCTACCTAACTTCATATTAGCTAGCTAACTTGATGTATTTATCACTGTAAAAAACAACAACTCCCAAATGCATTTGTAGGTAGCTAGCTAATAGCCATGGAGGAGGGTGAAAGGATAGCAGCCCCATCTGTCAAAGTGAGAGAGTAGGCTGTTCTGGAGAGGGCAGGTTCTGTTGTGTAGTTCCAGTCCCTAGAAGTGAGGACGGAGATAACAGTAACATCATATTCAGTGCGGTCTAATTTTAGTATAGTGAAGTCTGTTTCTTGTGAGGTTTTCTGTCCTCAGGTACAGAGAGCTGTGAAAGCCTGTCTGCAGATGAAGAGGTCCCGATGAAGAGCAGTGGTTCTCTGTCGTGGTCCTTGGGGACTCGAAGGGGTTGCACGTTTTTTTTGCCTTAGCACTACACAGCTGGTTCAAATGATCAAGCTTCAAGTGGTATTTATGTGTTCATTTGTGATTCTATCCTTGATATGATCCTGCTATTGTCACGTGCTGCACATGCATCTATCTATCCAATGTTATCAAATCAAATCAAATTTTATTGGTCACATGCGCCGAATACAACAGGTGCAGACATTACAGTGAAATGCTTACTTATCATGATTTGTTATAAGGGATATGATACTTTAGTAATCCACAATGACCTGGTGATGTAAAAAGTATAATAATGGCATTATCTTCCATATTCCTGCAGATACCTTGTAACTGGAGATTCCTTCAAAACGATTGCCTTCAGTTACTGTGTAGGGCACTGCAAGGTTGGGTGACCAGGGCCAACTGGGACTGTCTCCTGGGGGAATTCAGGCCTGTGTGTGAAGGCTTCCTGTGTCCTGCATAACTATCATGAGGATGGACGCGAGGACCAGGAGGGGACCTGCAGCTCGCCACCGTGTGCCAGAGGAGAGGTCTGCTGCTCTGCAGGATGTTACCAGGATGGGGGCCAACAACGCAGCACAGGAGGCAATCCGTGTGCGGGAGATCTTCACCTCCTACTTCTTCGAAGGGTGCTGTTCCCTGGCAACACCATAGACTACACTATGCACAACCAAAGGCTCGTTCATCCACCTCTGGCCTGCTGGCCCCCCTACCTCTGCGGAAGCACAGTTCCCCCTCCGCCCAGTCAAAACTGTTCGCTGCTCTGGCACCCCAATGGTGGAACAAGCTCCCTCACGACGCCAGGACAGCGGAGTCACTCACCACCTTCCGGAGACACTTGAAACCCCACCTCTTTAAGGAATACCTGGGATAGGATAAAGTAATCCTTCTACCCCCCCTTACCCCTCCCCAAAGAAAGAAAGAGAACAAATAAATAAAATAATAATAATAAATAATACATATTGTAAAGTGGTTATCCCACTGGCTATAAGGTGAATGCACCAATTTGTAAGTCGCTCTGGATAAGAGCGTCTGCTAAATGTCGTAAATGTAAATGTTTTAAGAGCCATCCACATTGCAAAAAGAGTATTCTTCCATTGACTTAGCTTCGTTAACTGCAGTTATTCAATTCCCAGTTTCTCTCCTTTTGAGTTCTACTTCTCAGGTGAGGATGTCTGTACAAAAACAAAACAGGCTCTTTTAAGAGTCCCCCATATTGAAAACAATTAGACACCCTATAACCCACACCTACACACTCAATCTGATTGATGGATTGTGCAGTAAGCAAGCTCAGGTGTAGAACTGTGGCTCCTTCCACCTCCAAAAGGACAGGCCAGAGGACCAACCATGGAGAATAGTAAGACACTCCATTATTTATATAACTACACTGTATTGTTTGTCCTCCTGTGTCTGTGCATGTTTTCCAGTATAAAGTACTCTGCAGCCACTTAGTGTGGACACCAGGTGAGGCCACACACACAGATTCCTGTTGAACACTGTCTCTTTAACTACCTTATTTTCTCAATAAGTCTCTCTCCTTCACTTCATCCCTCTCCCCCCTTCTCCCTAAATCCTCTAGGTTATATCAGCTGTGTTGGTGAACCCCTCCCTCATCTGAACTGGCTGACAGAGGGCACAGCAGGATCAGAGGTGAGAGGTCACTTGGTCGGGTCAACAGGAAGTATTATTAAAGAGATGCTTTACATTGAAATACAGATATAGATGTAGTAGTCCCAGAGTTAATGATACAAGGTCAGTTTTGCATTTCACCTCCTGATGATTATTTACATTTTAGTCATTTTAGCAGACGCTCTTATCCAGAGCGACTTACAGTTAGTGAGTGCATACATGTTTTTTTAATTTTTATACTGGCCCCCCGTGGGAAACCCACATCCCTGCCGGCCAAACCCTCCCCTACCGTGGACCAATTGTGCGCCGCCCATGGGTCTCCCGGTCGCGGCCGCTGCGACAGAGCCTGGACTCGAACCAGGATCTCTAGTGGCACAGCGATGCAGTGCCTTAGACCACTGCACCACTCGGGAGACATTATGATGACTGACAGTGTTAGAATAACATGCCATCTCTCTCCATCTGTCGCTCCTCTATTCTTACCTCTTTCCCTTTCTGTCTTTGACACTCTTTCTCACACCTCTCTCCCCACCTCCTCTTTCTCACACCTCTCTCCCCACCTCCTCTTTCTCACACCTCTCCCCTACTCCTCTTTCTCACACCTCTCTCCCCACCTCCTCTTTCTCACACCTCTCTCCCCACCTCCTCTTTCTTTCTTCTAGTGAGATGAACCGGTTTAGTGAGATTAACCAGTTTTAGAGTATTTACATGATGCATAGGAAGTGTAGTGTACTGTTTTTAAAATTCTGTTTCTGTATATATGAATTACAAATCAGCCTTTAACTAGTTAAATCATGTTTGTAGTCTATTGCATAGTTACAACGTGTAACCATTGATGTCCCAGGATTGGTAAACACTGTTGAAGTGTATAATTGTAATACATACATGCAGACAAAGTGTTAATAAAAAGACTGGAGTTTGATACTCCTGGTATTGGATATGACTGAAAAAGTATGTTTCACATGCATTCATACCTGAACTGCACCTTTATTTGCCAAGGCAGAGTACATGATCAGTGAATATATTCAATGTCCAGAATACTATGTGGGGATCTCATGCATGGTAATAACTACATGTATATAAGACTTGCATCCTTGGCACAAAGTTATATTATATTCTACTCAATCCATAGGCTTCATTAATGTCATTCAGACTGTTTTGAAGTTGATCCAACCGGCTATGATAGCTGAGGTTCATAGCTAGGTTCTGAACTAATATTTACACCAAACGTTTTAGGGTCCACATACACAGATCAGCTACATAGCTAGCTACACATCCATAGGCATACAGGTATATTTATCCTCCACTACACAATAAGCAAGAAAATAGTTCTCTACGTTACTTCAGCTGCATTGCATTGCAAATATCAGCAAGGCAAGTTTACAAAATTCTACATTCAATTTGCAGTAAATGCTTTAGCTAGGTAGATTTTTTACATCCACAGTTTCACAAGACGACAGCCTGGTTTTCAGAATTACAATTTCATTCTCGCGTCACAACACCCATAAAGCTAGCCAGCTAGCTGGCTAATGTTAGCTAGTCAGATAACTTGCTAAATAGCGATTTTCGTAAATTAACTTTATGACCAAAAGATATGCATAATCGTTTTGTCTCTACATTAACTAACATATTCCTCGCAACTGTAAATGTTTTTGCATGATTCGTTATGATGTTATAATTACTTATGTTTGCTTCCATCCAAGTATTTTTGTCAGCCATCTTTGCTGAAGAAAGTCTCTCAGCCTTGGGTCGCATAGCGTCAAAGTCGTCATGGGAACCACTCGATATGATTGGTCATCGCTCAGCGGTCCGCCGCTGGTGATTTGCATAAAGTTGGCAAACAGTTTAACTTTTTCACCGCCTCCTTCGCGCCGCCAAAAGGTCCACCGCTCTTTTCCTTGAATTTGGTTAAAATGACAGTGAATTTGTTCATACTTTTGAGAACTTGCTATTGCTACCAAGCTCCTTTGTGTATCAGACACACATCGTGTTTTCTCTTAGAGACTATTCTGAACTGAAGACACGTGTCGCCACGTTGTTTTAGCCTATTGGTGACAGTCAT
This sequence comes from Coregonus sp. 'balchen', assembly GCA_902810595.1. Taxonomy (NCBI): domain Eukaryota; kingdom Metazoa; phylum Chordata; class Actinopteri; order Salmoniformes; family Salmonidae; genus Coregonus; species Coregonus sp. 'balchen'. Next base: position 10,148,074 of record LR778274.1, read on the forward strand.
ATGCTCTGTGCTGTTATTCTGTAATGTATTTCATGTACACTGTAATTGTTTGAGTGTCAATTCTTTCATCCTATTAGATAAGTAGAGTAACTGCATTTCTCATTTTACAGAGTAATTATTTGATTGACTAAATGCTTATAATTTAGAAGGTCTATTGGTAGATGTTATTTACACTATACACTATACTGGAGCATATTCGGGGGTACCACCTTGACATCTCTAAATAATAAATAATATGCCATTTAGCAGACGCTTTTCTCCAAAGCGACTTACAGTCATGTGCGCATACATTTTTACGAATGGGTGGTCCTGGGGATCGAAGCCACTACCCTGGCGTTACAAGCGCCGTGCTCTACCAACTGAGCTACAGAGGACCACATCACCATCTAGCCTCTTAATAATTGCATAACGGTGCAAATTAGACATGCTCATTATAGTCATACTGAGTCGGTATTGCAATGATTCACTATCTTGCTAGATCCTCCAGAGACGCACAGGGCCTGTTGCATTTATTATGGACAGAAAACCACGGAACCACCACTGCAATATAGGACTACACTCAGAAAAAAAAGGTGCTATCTACAACCTAAAAGGATTCTTCCGCTGTCCCCTTAGGAAAACCCTTTTTGGTTCCAGGTACCACCCCTTCTGTGTCTAGGTAGAACCCTTTTGGGCTCCATTCCACAGAGGGTTCTTCAAGGAAACAACATTCCACAGAGTGTTCTTCAAGGAAACAACATTCCACAGAGGGTTCTTCAAGGAAACAACATTCCACAGAGGGTTCTTCAAGGAAACAACATTCCACAGAGGGTTCTTCAAGGAAACAACATTCCACAGAGGGTTCTTCAAGGAAACAACATTCCACAGAGGGTTCTTCAAGGAAACAAAAATACTTCTACCTGGAACTACAAAGTGTTCTCCTTTGGTGACAGCAAAATAACCCTGTTGGAACCCCCCTTTTCAAAGAGTGTTCTCAACAAGTTTAGCCTGTTAAGTTTACACCATTTCATTCTGTACTCAAACATCTGCCTGGTATTCAAGATAACGGGCAACATAGCACCACCACCTTTGAAGGTTTTCGTCAACCTCTGCTCAGACCTGTGGTCCTCTGTTGCTCAATTGGTAGAGCACGGCGCTTGTTAACGCAAGGGTAGTGGGTTCGATCCCCGGGACCACCCATACGTAAAAATGTATGCACACATGACTGTAAGTCGCTTTGGATAAAAGCGTCCGCTAAATGACTTATTATATTACTTAAATAGCAGTTTTCCAAGAACCTCCACTAGGGGGGAGTGTAGCATCCTCAAACTGACGAAAAGGAGACACAAGAGGGCACCCCGCACTCATTTTAGATCCCAAGGGGTCTTTATATTCATACTGTATTCACTCTCATCACTATCTCCTTTGCCATCTTCTCATGTCTTTTCTTGGAACTCCATCCACACACACACACACACACACACACACACACACACACACACACACACACACACACACACACACACACACACATTGCCACAGGTCAGAACACACACGCACGCACGCACGCACGCACGCACGCCCGCCCGCCCGCCCGCCCGCTGCAGTGACGCTGATTGGTGAAAGATTGATTCAGAAATTAGATCGACATTGCCATAGTTCAACAGCTGAAAAGCCTTCATTAACATACTCCCAGAGATAAGACATTCAGTATTCACTGAATGAAGTAGCCTACCCCATCCCCATTTACAATTTCATTCATCAATGAAATATATTATTGTCGTGTATGAAGATTATGACTATTCTAGAGGGACAAAGAGTGGATGTTTATCTTAGTTCAAAAGTAGCCAGTTGTAGGGTGACGCCCCAGGGGAGACAGGTGATTGGACGGCAGAGGGAGCAACCCATATTTTTACATTGTTTATAAGTACAGGCTGGAGGAAGGGGGTGTTAGAAACAGACAGATTATTTTGGGACGCTGTTTCTCCAGACCCTGCAAGTCTGTAACTCATGCTGAAAGCTTGTGATATGAATAAAACTTATGATCAAGGTTCAGTATGAGCAGACTCCTTTGTTTGACAGCAATAATTGCCAGCATTTACTCCATACGACAAATGGCGCCCAACGTGGGGCATCTCCCCTTTGCTTCATTCGTTGCCGCCAAGCTAACTCGTTCTGAAGTCATGGCCAGAAAAGGGTGAGTTTTTCCTCACCGCTTTGGAAGTGTGTTGGTTGGATGCTATGTGATTGTGCACTGGAGGGGTGTACCATTAGGACCGAAATGTGCCTCGTGTGGCGTTATTGCTGTCGACTAGGGGTCTGTCATAATTATTCTAAAATGGTACAGCAATTGAAGGCAGATATTAAAGGCAGATATTGAGGCAGATATTGGCAGAGATATTAAAGGCAGAGATACGTATACATTAGGGCATTGTGAATCTGATAAGACCTCGAAACGGGGCCATCATAGGATGGGCCATAAAATCCTCTAACGCATTAGGTGTTGAAGGTGTGTTCTGGGAACACGGGTTTTTGGAATATGTTCAATTGCATGTTACCGCTCAGCGGGTGGTTGACGAAGCATTTTGTTTGATGTAACCTCTCATAGGATATCCTTGAACTCACGGCAGCATAAAGTTAGTGGAAAAAGGGAAAATAATTTAGGCACAATGCAGGCTATTGTTACATGTTGCACGCCACATGATAAATGCTAAGGCTAATGCTAAATGCTGGTTGTGTTTCATGCCACATTGTACATAAAGGCTAATGTTAAATGCTAATTGTGTTGCGTGCTACATGCTAACGTGTGGCCTTAGAGGGCCATTGCGATGGAATAAAGCCTCTTAAATTATGTTTGTGTGTGTGTGTAATTCTATGTTTTGTGAGCGCTGTTAAATGTTGTTGACTATGAGGGGAAAACGGAGGTACAGCAGGACTGTTAAACTGTCTGTTTGGGTTGGGGAGAGAGCTAAGAATCTCCCTTCCACGGTGAAAAATTATTTTTGAATGTATCGCGCATGCATGGGATTTTACTAAGCTTCAACACGTTTGATTTTACTACACTAGGTTACGACACACGGGAGTTTACGGCACGAGATTATGAGACGTTTTGTTTTACGGCACTAGACTACAACACGTTGGTTGCTAAAACTACAACACGGGATTGTGGGTAAATGGGTCATATTTCTGTTAGACTGGGCTGCAGGGGGAGACAGAGAAACACACAGAAAAAGGGGAGATTTGGACACGAATCTTCTAGTTGTTAAAAGCGGCTGTGGTTTGAAAATGAAACTATTTGTTGAGATGTAGTGAATTTATAAATTAGATATATGTTGACGGATTATAATAAATTAAATTAAATGACGGATTAAAATAAATAAAAATGTTATTGAGCTATTTAGTCCTGAGTTAAATCTTAGAGCGAATATGAGTGGGGGAATATTGAATGTGGAAATAACTCAGTGATTGCATAAACTGCTAAATTCTTTTTCTGTTTCTATGCTCTTTTGTCATATGAGAGGAACGATAGGAAGAGACGAGAGGAGAGAGAGGGAGAAAGAGAGGTGCTGACGTGACATCACGTGACAAGGGGAGGATCGAGTCAAAAAGGTTTTGGTACTGGTCTGTTTGCAAAATCGTCCCTACAGGATATTTGATGTTATGACAATTTCACAGAGGCTTGGCAACAGACTGATCATTTGAATAAAATTTGCATTTTAGAGTCTCTGGCATCACTTGGGTTTAATTGCAGTTGTGTTGGAAATCGAGTACTGACATTATTCTGTAAAATTAAGATAATTAGGTGCTTATAGAGCAAGGGGGTTTATGGGAATTGTAGTGTTGTAAGGTTAGAGGGCTTTGTTTTTAGGATTGGTAAGGTAGCCACTAATTGATAAATGGGTAAGATAGGATATAGAAAAAAAAAATTGGTTTTAATTATTCATAATTTTTAAATGATTTTTTAATTGATTTTTTATTTTTAATTAAAAATATTTTTTGAATGAAATTTTTAATTGCATTTTTTAATATTCATATTTTTGTTGATTGATAAAAAAAAAAAAAACTTGTTGTTTAGGTTATATTAATAATTAAAGGGGGGAAGCCATAGGCTATATAGGCTAAAATAAAATAATTCACAATAAAGGAATATAAAAGAGTTGTTACAATGGGGAGAAAGGACAGCAAGGCTATGAAGGTGATTACACCTCACTTTACCTGTGAGTGCAATAAGTCAGGAGGAAACATCAGAGGGAATTCCAGAGGAAGATACAGGGGCCAGTCAAGATCATCTGGAGGACCGGTGAACCCCTACAGGGGTCCGGAGCCAGGATTCTAGAGGTGCCTAGAAGATACGAAGGGGGGTGTCAGCTGATAGCATCGATTAGAGAAGAAGAGAAAATACAGTGGGGGAAAAAAGTATTTAGTCAGCCACCAATTGTGCAAGTTCTCCCACTTAAAAAGATGAGAGAGGCCTGTAATTTTCATCATAGGTACACGTCAACTATGACAGACAAATCGAGGGAAAAAAATCCTGAAAATCACATTGTAGGATTTTTTATGAATTTATTTGCAAATTATGGTGGAAAATAAGTATTTGGTCACCTACAAACAAGCAAGATTTCTGGCTCTCACAGACCTGTAACTTCTTCTTTACGAGGCTCCTCTGTCCTCCACTCGTTACCTGTATTAATGGCACCTGTTTGAACTTGTTATCAGTATAAAAGACACCTGACCACAACCTCAAACAGTCACACTCCAAACTCCACTATGGCCAAGACCAAAGAGCTGTCAAAGGACACCAGAAACAAAATTGTAGACCTGCACCAGGCTGGGAACACTGAATCTGCAATAGGTAAGCAGCTTGGTTTGAAGAAATCAACTGTGGGAGCAATTATTAGGAAATGGAAGACATACAAGACCACTGATAATCTCCCTCGATCTGGGGCTCCACGCAAGATCTCACCCCGTGGGGTCAAAATGATCACAAGAACGGTGAGCAAAAATCCCAGAACCACACGGGGGGACCTAGTGAATGACCTGCAGAGAGCTGGGACCAAAGTAACAAAGCCTACCATCAGTAACACACTACGCCGCCAGGGACTCAAATCCTGCAGTGCCAGACATGTCCCCCTGCTTAAGCCAGTACATGTCCAGGCCCGTCTGAAGTTTGCTAGAGTGCATTTGGATGATCCAGAAGAGGATTGGGAGAATGTCATATGGTCAGATGAAACCAAAATATAACTTTTTGGTAAAAACTCAACTCGTCGTGTTTGGAGGACAAAGAATGCTGAGTTGCATCCAAAGAACACCATACCTACTGTGAAGCATGGGGGTGGAAACATCATGCTTTGGGGCTGTTTTTCTGCAAAGGTACCAGGATGACTGATCCGTGTAAAGGAAAGAATGAATGGGGCCATGTATCGTGAGATTTTGAGTGAAAACCTCCTTCCATCAGCAAGGGCATTGAAGATGAAACGTGGCTGGGTCTTTCAGCATGACAATGATCCCAAACACACCGCCTGGGCAACGAAGGAGTGGCTTCGTAAGAAGCATTTCAAGGTCCTGGAGTGACCTAGCCAGTCTCCAGATCTCAACCCCATAGAAAATCTTTGGAGGGAGTTGAAAGTCCGTGTTGCCCAGTGACAGCCCCAAAACATCACTGCTCTAGAGGAGATCTGCATGGAGGAATGGGCCAAAATACCAGCAACAGTGTGTGAAAACCTTGTGAAGACTTACAGAAAACGTTTGACCTGTGTCATTGCCAACAAAGGGTATATAACAAAGTATTGAGAATCTTTTGTTATTGACCAAATACTTATTTTCCACCATAATTTGCAAATAAATTCATTAAAAATCCTACAATGTGATTTTCTGGAAAAAAAATTCTCATTTTGTCTGTCATAGTTGACGTGTACCTATGATGAAAATTACAGGCCTCTCTCATCTTTTTAAGTCGGAGAACTTGCACAATTGGTGGCTGACTAAATACTTTTTTCCCCCACTGTATCTAACAATTGAAGTAAAAACAAAGGACTAGGAGAGGTGAATAGTGGAAAAGCTTTTATCTGTGTTCAGCCTAAAGAGGTTAAACATCTCACTATGTAAAATTAACTAATTAGGATAGGGATTTGAGGTAGTAAAACAGCTAATTACTCTTAAGGAACCAATTGAGCTCTGCTATAAAAATCAAGGAGAAATTAAAATAGACATACTAATATTAGAACATATACCTATTGCATTGTTGGAAAGAGATGCATTGTGTAAATTGAACTGTACAATAAGATATACACTAGACGGCTGTCTGGTAGAAGATTTTAAAAAGTAGGGTTTTGGAATCATATTGCTTGAGGGAATCATATATTGACGTTAAAAGGGGTAATGTATTCTGGGTTTACATTCCTAG
>LR778274.1:10154555-10184080 GCA_902810595.1 Coregonus sp. 'balchen'
GGATTTCTATGTTGTTATTCTGTCTCCATGTTCAAAAAACTACATTAAAATTATAGACTGATAATTCTTTGTCAGTGGGCAAACGTACAAAATCAGCAGGGGATCAAATACTTTTTCCCTCATGTATGAGAAGAGGAGTGACCTAATACTATGAGAGAGGAGAAATATGTGTGTCATAATAGACCAATGAGAAGAGGAGACACGGTAATAGCATGGGAGAGAACTATATGTTGTCCATATAATAGACCAATGAGAAGAGGAGACACTAATATGATGTTGTCCATATAATAGACCTATGAGAAGAGGAGACACTAATATGATGTTGTCCATATAATAGACCTATGAGAAGAGGAGACACTAATATGATGTTGTCCATATAATAGACCTATGAGAAGAGGAGACACTAATATGATGTTGTCCATATAATAGACCAATGAGAAGAGGAGACACTAATATGATAGAAATGTAGAATCAGAGCCTGGCCGGAGGGAGGAACAATGATGTTCGAGCCAGCCGTGGACAGCCATTGCCCAGAAGGTTTGGAGCTGTCTCCATGCCTCGTGGATGTGCCCTGTGGAGCCTCGAAGGTGGTAAAGATTCCAATTCAGAATTCCACACAACATGACATTTATCTCTCTCAGAGAACAGTGCTGGGTTGGGTAGAGCTGATGGATGACATCAGACCTGTCATCACAGCACCTGACTGTCAGGAGAAGCATGTGAGTCAGTCTAGTGATGCTTTCCTTTGCTCCACTCAGCTTCACCATGGTGACCAGAGAAAAGAGAGTCTCACACCAGTTGGGTCCGGAGAAAAATGGCTCCCACCTGTTGACTTAGAACATCTACAGGAAGAGGAACAGAAAATAGTCAGAAGAATGCTGTACGAAGAATCTGACGTGTTTGCACAGGAAGAATATCAAATATCAATTAATATCAACAGGAAGATGGAGATATCGGCTGCATTCCGAACCTTAAGCTGAAACTCAACTTGAAGGATCACAAGACGACTGCTGTTCTCCATATCTGGACGGTGTTCTCTGCTATTCCAAGACGTTCAGTGAACATGTGGAAGACCTGAGAAGAGTGCGTAGTCGGATGAGGAAGCACGGTATCAAACTGCGGCCGAAAAAGTGTGAAGTCTTCAGATGCCAAGTGAGGTACATACAGTGGGGGAAAAAAGTATTTAGTCAGCCACCAATTGTGCAAGTTCTCCCACTTAAAAAGATGAGAGAGGCCTGTAATTTTCATCATAGGTACACGTCAACTATGACAGACAAAATGAGAAAAACAGCCCCAAAGCATGATGTTTCCACCCCCATGCTTCACAGTAGGTATGGTGTTCTTTGGATGCAACTCAGCATTCTTTGTCCTCCAAACACGACGAGTTGAGTTTTTACCAAAAATTTATATTTTGGTTTCATCTGACCATATGACATCCAAATGTCATCCAAATGCACTCTAGCAAACTTCAGACGGGCCTGGACATGTACTGGCTTAAGCAGGGGGACACGTCTGGCACTGCAGGATTTGAGTCCCTGGCGGCGTAGTGTGTTACTGATGGTAGGCTTTGATACTTTGGTCCCAGCTCTCTGCAGGTCATTCACTAGGGCCCCCGTGTGGTTCTGGGATTTTTGCTCACTTTGATCATTTTGACCCCACGGGGTGAGATCTTGCGTGGAGCCCCAGATCGAGGGAGATTATCAGTGGACAGTTGATTTCTTCAAACCAAGCTGCTTACCTATTGCAGATTCAGTCTTCCCAGCCTGGTGCAGGTCTACAATTTTGTTTCTGGTGTCCTTTGACAGCTCTTTGGTCTTGGCCATAGTGGGGCAAAATTTAAAAAAAGTAACAATGACAACAAGCTCAGTCCGATGATGCTGTGGAAAATCACGCACAGAACGAGCAGTATGGCTGGTGGCATTGTCATGCTGGAGGGTCATGTCAGGATGAGCCTGAAGGAAGGGTACCACATGAGGGAGGAGGATGTCTTCCCTGTAACGCACAGCGTTGAGATTGCCTGCAATGACAACAAGCTCAGTCCGATGATGCTGTGACACACCGCCCCAGACCATGACGGAACCTCCACCTCAAAATTGATCCCGCTCCAGAGTACAGGCCTCGGTATAACGCTCATTCCTTCCAGGATAAACGCGAATCCGACTATCACCTCTGGTGAGACAAAACCGCGACTCGTCAATGAAGAGCACTTTTTGCCAGTCCTGTCTGGTCCAGCGATGGTGGGTTTGTGCCCATAGGCGACGTTGTTGCCGGTGATGTCTGGTGAGGACCTGCCTTACAACAGGCCTACAAGCCCTCAGTCCAGCCTCTCTCAGCCTATTGCGGACAGTCTGAGCACTGATGGAGGGATTGTGCGTTCCTGGTGTAACTCGGGCAGTTGTTGTTGCCATCCTGTACCTGTCTTGCAGGTGTGATGTTTGGATGTATCGATCCTGTGCAGGTTTTGTTACACGTGGTCTGCCACTGCGAGGACGATCAGCTTTCCGTCCTGTCTCCCTGTAGCGCTGTCTTAGGCGTCTCACAGTACGGACATTGCAATTTATTGCCCTGGCCACATCTGCAGTCCTCATGCCTCCTTGCAGCATACCTAAGGCACGTTCACTCAGATGAGCAGGGACCCTGGGCATCTTTCTTTTGGTGTTTTTCAGAGTCAGTAGAAAGGCCTCTTTAGTGCCCTAAGTTTTCAAAACTGTGACCTTAATCGCCTACCGTCTGTAAGATGTTAGTGTCTTAACGACCGTTCCACAGGTGCATGTTCATTAATTGTTTATGGTTCATTGAACAAGCATGGGAAACAGTGTTTAAACCCTTTACAATTAAGATCTGTGAAGTTATTTGGATTTCTATGAATTATCTTTGAAAGACAGGGTCCTGAAAAGGGGATGTTTCTTTTTTTGCTGAGTTTATATTCTTGTTTTACGCCATTGTAATAGATACATTCACATTTAGTTGGTTTATGTTTTGTTTACATGGGCTAAAAAGTTTAATTGAATAAATAAACCTAATCATTATTTGACTGTTCTACTATTAACTGACTATGTACTTTCGTCTTCCAGAGATCCTACGTGTTGAAACATACCAGTGATGCTGCAGAAACAACCTGGGACATGGCTTCTGCAAGACAATCTGCTTTAGAGTACATTACAAATGGGAGGCTACGTCTCATCGGAAGGCTCCAGAATCTTCCCCTCATTGTGGAAAACCTGTTCCAGCGCAAGGTTCTTCACGAGGAGGAAGTCAGTAAAATTCAGGCTGAAGTTGACCGTTTTGACCAAACCAGAAGAATACTGGACTGGGTCTCGGCCAAAGGAGAGGCTGCATGCTATGAGTTGCTGACGATTCTATACATCACAAGGAATAGGACCTTAGACGACGCTGACTTACAGCAATGGATCAGCTGTTTCCCCTTTAAGGAAGACCCAGAGATGACAGACTACCTTGTTGGTAAGTGATCGTATGGTATCCTCTTAGTATACACTATATAGTATACAATTAGCTTACTGTGCGCGCTCCATAGACAGGGTTTGTACTTTAGGCACTATTCCTTTGGTTCCATGGTGCTGGCGAAGCTATTTGAAGCGCACATTGAAAGGGGTTAATGTACCTTTTTAGATTGTTCATCAAAAATAAGTGCGACCAATGCACTCTTCATGAAGTAAAAATGCCTTTATTATGATGGCGTGTTCAATAGAGATTGTATGTCATACTGATAAAGGCCTACCTGTTTTTTGAAAAATTTTAAAAACTCTCGTTTTCTTTTGAAAAACCTTTTCTTTTGGGCACTGTGTGCACCACTGAATACACCCCTGATGCACTGCGAGCTCAGCGTGCGGAGTGGATGAGTTCCGGCAAGCAAACTGCCTCAACGGTCGGGTCCTTTATTTTAGAAAAGTTAGGCGAGCTCGTCAACACATTAATTTAGTTCATAAAAGCTCATTTGTATGTATATATCTACCTGTTTTATGGGTTGTAGTAGGGTCAATATACCTCCAGACAGGTTGGTAATATGTTGAATGGCAATGGAAGAGTTGGTTAGATTATTCATTTATGAAGTTTATTTGAACAGGGACAATGTACAACAAAAACCTAAAAGTCTCAGTAGACTTGAGAAATGATGGGTTGTAGCCTACCATATTTAGCAAACAGCTATTTCCATCTGCAGGTCCCAGGCAGGGGAACAACCAGGGCTGGTCATGGCTGTTCTGCCGCCCTAGGCGAGACAAAAAAAAAAGAAGGCCAACCCTATAACCCTCCTGTAACCCTGTAACCCTCCTGTAACCCTGTAACCCTGTAACCCCCCTGTAACCCCCCTGTAACCCTCCTGTAACCCTGTAACCCTGTAACCCTGTAACCCCCCTGTAACCCTCCTGTAACCCTGTAACCCTGTAACCCCCCTGTAACCATGTAACCCTCCTGTAACCCTGTAACCCTCTTGTAACCCTGTAACCCTGTAACCCTCCTGTAACCCTGTAACCCTCCTGTAAACCTGTAACCCTATAACCTCTTGGTAACCCTGTAACCCTGTATTTATTTTTATTTTATTTCCCCTTTATTTAACCTTTGGTTTGATTTGATTTATTTCACCTTTATTTAACCAGGTAAACCAGTTGAGAACAAGTTCTCATTTACAACTGCGACCTGGCCAAGATAAGCAAAGCAGTGCGATAAAAACAACAACACAGAGTTACATATGGGTAAAAACAAAAACAAAGTAAAAAAAAAAATACACACCGAAATACATTATATATACAGTGTGTGCAAATATAGCAAGTTATGGAGGTAAGGCAATAAAATAGGCTATAGTTGCAAAATAATTACAATTAGTATTAACACTGGAATGCTGAGATGTGCAAGAGATGATGTGCAAATAGAGATACTGGGGTACAAATTAGCCAAAATAAATAACAATATAGGGATGAGGTAGTTGGGCGGGCTAATTTCAGATGGGCTGTGTCAGGTGCCGTGATCGGTAAGGTGCTCTGACAACTGATGCTTAAAGTTAGTGAGGGAGATAAGTGTCTCCAGCTTCAGAGATTTTTGCAATTTGTTCCAGTCATTGGCAGCAGAGAACTGGAAGGAATTGCGGCCAAAGGAGGTGTTGGCTTTGGGGATGACCAGTGAGATATACCCGCTGGAGCGCAGACTACGGGTGGGTGTTGCTATGGTGACCAATGAGCTAAGATAAGGCGGGGATTTGCCTAGCAGTGATTTATAGATGGCCTGGAGCAGTGGGGTTTGGCGACGAATATGTAGTGAGGACCAGCCAACAAGAGTGTACAGGTCACAGTGGTGGGTTAGTGTATGGGGCTTTGGAGACAAAACGGATGGCACTGTGATAGACTACATCCAATTTGCTGAGTAGAGTGTTGGAGGCTATTTTGTAAATGACATCGCCGAAGTCAAGGATCGGTAGGATAGTCAGTTTTACGAGGGCATGTTTGGCAGCATGAGTGAACCCTCCTGTAACCCTGTAACCCTGTAACCCTATAACCCTGTTGTAACCCTGTTGTAACCCTGTAACCCCCCTGTAACCCTGTAACCCTGTAACCCTGTAACCCTGTAACCCTCCTGTAACCCTGTAACCCTGTAACCCCCCTGTAACCCCCCTGTAACCCTGTAACCCTGTAACCCTCCTGTAACCCTGTAACCCTGTAACCCTGTAACCCTATAACCCTGTAACCCTGTAACCCTGTAACCCTGTAACCCTGTAACCCCACTGTAACCCTGTAACCCTCCTGTAACCCTGTAACCCTGTAACCCCCCTGTAACCCTGTAACCCTGTAACCCTGTAACCCTGTAACCCTGTAACCCCCCTGTAACCCTGTAACCCTGTAACCCTGTAACCCTGTAACCCTGTAACCCTGCTATTTTGCTCTGAGCAGAGGTTGACAAAGACCCTCAGAGGTGGAGGTGCTAGATTGTGTGTTATCTTGTAAACTAGGAAGATGGATGGCTAGCACATATCTGTGTATGTAGGTCTACATGGGTTAAAGTATAGGTTTGCTAGCTGGGTCTACATGGGTTAAAGTATAGGTTTGCTAGCTGGGTCTACATGGGTTAAAGTATAGGTTTGCTAGCTGGGTCTACATGGGTTAAAGTATAGGTTTGCTAGCTGGGTCTACATGGGTTAAAGTATAGGTTTGCTAGCTGGTCTACATGGGTTAAAGTATAGGTTTGTTAGCTGGTCTACATGGGTTAAAGTATAGGTTTGCTAGCTGGGTCTACATGGGTTAAAGTATAGGTTTGCTAGCTGGTCTACATGGGTTAAAGTATAGGTTTGTTAGCTGGTCTACATGGGTTAAAGTATAGGTTTGCTAGGTAGGTCTACATGGGTTAAAGTATAGGTTTGCTAGGTGGGTCTACTGTTCATCTGAGTCTGTTAGTGTGTTTGTTGTATCTTACCGTTAGTCCATCAGTGTAAGTACAGCTTTTATTTTCTTTGAATTATTTCCTAGAAATATGAATTTTCACTCAAACTGTGTCTGTATTTGTAAAGGCTTCTGCAGACAGTATCTCCTGCATCAAGCTGTCTGTCCGTTGAAAGTGACCACTCCATGGATCGACCAAATGGAGATCCAGGACGTGTGTACAGTGTGTTAGGTTTACAGGATAAGCTGTTAACTCAATATTTCACTTGCAATTTAAATGATTGTTTTTGTTTAATTGTTAAACAGAGTTCAGTGTGGAGGAACATCACCTACCTCCACAGTTGTTTCCCAGAACAGTATCAGGTCCATTGATAGACCGATCACCTTCAGAGACAGAACCACAAGTCCATACTCCAGGTGAGATCACTGTTTCTCATTGGGCCTCAGCTATCATTCAATAATGTGATGTAACTTAAGTCACTATGAAAGTAACTAGTGATATACAGTGAGCTACAAAAGGTTTTGGGACAGTGACACATGTATTGTTGTTTTGGCTCTGTATTTGGATTTTAAATGATACAATGACTATGAGGTTAAAGTGCAGCCTGTCAGCTTTAATTTGAGGGTATCTTCATTAGGGCTGACCCCTTTTAGTCGACTGGTCAATTGTTTGGTCGATAGGCTGCTGGTCGACCGAGATTAATTTTAATTGAGCAGTAGCAAAAAACAAAAAAAATTGAATGGTGTACAAGACACCTGTCTGATTGGCGCCTGTCTGAGTGGACTAGTCCATTGTGGAGGTCGTGGGGACACCTGTCTGATTGGCGCCTGTCTGAGTGGACTGATCCATTGTGGAGGCCGTGGGGATGGCACAGTCCATCAATAAGACGTGCTACTGAAATTGTATATGGTTATATTACGTAAGAACAATGATGCAACACTTAATACAAATATTATTTTATAACAAATGCGCTTTCTCCCACGTTGGATAGCGGTCGCTTCCCACGAGTTTCTGAAACATCAGTGCGCAGTTGAATTGATGCCTTTTCCTAGACCATGTTGCTATGTGCATAATAGCAAAGTTAAGCAGCATATTGGTGTTTAGAACAATCCGGCGAAGGCAGCAGTGGAGTTAGGAGACGAGAAAACAGCCCTTGCCTTAATTGTCCAAGAAAAGTGAGGAGAGAAGACACCAACTTAATTAAGTCTATAATCAACAGCCTAACTGTTAAATGTTCCTGGCTTTATAAATCATCAATATATCTACAGAAATAAGACAGATCCTGCTTCTGTTTCCTGTTTGAGTGTTTGTTTAATAGCCTACTGATTCCGTGAGCACCAAGTCTCTCGCAACGACATGTCAAGTAAACAATTTCACAAATTAGGCTGTTTAAAATCTTTGCTCGGCTGTTGTAAAAGGCTTGTTTATAATCTTTGCTAAAAAAGTAAAAGGCTTTACACTTTTTTTTCGTTAGAACAACCTCTCTGGTATTACTTCTAATTTATTTTGTGTTGTTTACACTGTTCCAAATTGTCAGAAATTATAATAATAATAATAATAACCATTTTTTTATTGATCTACATCTTGTTGTTATTATTACTATTATTATTATTATTATGATCATCAGTTATCATTAGTAGTCTTAGTAGAGCAGCCTTGTATAACCACCATGGAGCTGTAGGCCTAAGAGCGCATCCTGTTTATAGTCTTAATGCCGTAACATACTTAGGCCTGTAGTTCAATAGTTATATAGGCTACTGTATCTATCAGTCAATCAATCATTCATTCTTTCATGTCATCACACAACATACGAGTCATTCATGATTTGAAATTAAATCAAGCATTTTAGTTTTTAAATTAAATTACAAAGCAATCCTTGAATAATTAGCGTAAACAATCAATAAAACCGTTCCATTTTGGAAATTGCATTCACTAATGAATGCGACTGTTTTTAGTCTTTGCTGTAATACAGATTACAAAAAAATAAAAAAGACTCTCGCTATGTTTAACATTTATTTAGTGTTGTTTACGTTGTCCAACGGTCAGAGAAATTATAAGTAATCTAACAACACCTGTTTGGTAACACACAATATGACAGCAAGAGCTTCTCCTTACCTTCTGTTTCTTGATCTCCAGTATTTTCCACAAACTAGTCACATTTATTCCACACATCTGACTTCCCCTTTACCTCCTGAGCAACCAGTAAACATTCCCCTTTACCCTCCTGAGCAACCAGGTAAACATTCCCCTTTACCTCCTGAGCAACCAGTAAACATTCCCCCTTTACCTCCTGAGCAACCAGTAAACATTCCCCCGTTTTCGAGTTATTGTCACGTCCTCTGCATCCATTTGGCTGTCACATGTGTTACGGTGTTTGGAGTTTGTTATAACCAATGTATGATGTGATTATGATCTTAGTTTTGGACCCATTAGGGCCCCCGGGCCCTTTTTAAGGTCTGCGTTTGCAAAAATGTAAAAAGAAAAAGGGGTTGAGGGAAAATGGGAAATGTTTTTCCCTTTTTAAAAAATTTAGGGTTTTTGGGGAACGGGAAATTTTTTGGCCCGGGAAATGGCTGTAAAAAAGTTGCAGTTTCACCCAAAAGGAACCCGGGGTTTAAAACACTTTTTTGATGTTTGGGGTGGTCGCTTGCAGCAGGGAGGAGAGACAGGTGCCCAGTCCTGGGCGGGCTTTTTTTTTTTTAACAAGCGCAGCAAACCTAAAGGCAAATGAAAAAAAATTGGCTTTTTCGGACACCCCTCTTTTTCATTTGTGTGTTTAATTTTTTCATCAAAAAAGGGGGCCCTTAAACCCTCAGAAAAAGTTGTGCATATGGGTTGTTTTGATGAAAAATACATAAATGTGTCTATATATGGAAAATTACACGTTTTAAAAAATTTTTTAACCAATCAATTGGTTCGAAAGAACCAATTACTTTCAGTCGACCAATATTTTATTTTGTCGGGACAGCCTTAATTTTTCATCCATATCTGGTGAAACATTTATAGAAATTACAGCACTTTTTGTACATAGTCCCCCCCAGTTTAGGGGACCAGAAAGTATTGGGACAAATTCACTTACAGTGCCTTCAGAAAGTATTCATAACCCTTGACTTATTTCACATTTTATTATTACAGCCTGAATTCAAAATGGATTAAATAAAAAACAATTCTCACCCATCTACTTACAGTACCCCCATCATATCAAAGTGAACATGTTTTTTATATATTTTTTTAAATTTATTGAAATGAAATATATACAGTGAGGGAAAAAAGTATTTGATCCCCTGCTGATTTTGTACGTTTGCCAACTGACAAAGAAATTATCAGTCTATAATTTTAATGGTAGGTTTATTTGAACAACAAAAAAATCCAGAAAAACGCATGTCAAAAATGTTTATTAAATTGATTAAAATTTTAATGAGGGAAATAAGTATTTGACCCTTCTGCAAAACATGACTTAGTACTTGGTGGCAAAATCCTGTTGGCAATCACAGAGGTCAGACGTTTCTTGTAGTGGCCACCAGGTTTGCACACATCTCAGGAGGGATTTGTCCCACTCTTCTTTGCAGATCTTCTCCAAGTCCTTAAGGTTTCGAAGCCTGACGTTTGGCAACTCGAACCTTCAGCTCCCCTCCACAGATTTCCTATGGGATTAAGGTCTGGAGGACTGGCTAGGCCACTCCAGGACCTTAATGTGCTTCTTCTTGAGCCAACTCCTTTGTTGCCTTGGCCGTGTGTTTGGGTCATTGTCATGCTGGAATACCATCGACGACCCCATTTTCAAATGCCCTGGCTGAGGGAAGGAGGTTCTCACCCAAGATTTGACGGTACATGGCCCCGTCCATCGTCCCTTTGATGCAGGTGAAGTTGTCCTGTCCCCTTAGCAGAAAAAAACACCCCAAAAGCATAATATTTCCACCTCCATGTTTGACGGTGGGGATGGTGTTCTTGGGGTCATAGGCAGCATTCCTCCTCCTCCAAACACGGCGAGTTGAGTTGATGCCAAAGAGCTCGATTTTGGTCTCATCTGACCACAAAACTTTCACCCCAGTTCTCCTCTGAATCATTCAGATGTTCATTGGCAAACTTCAGACGGCCCTGTATATGTGCTTTCTTGAGCAGGGGACCTTGCGGGCGCTGCAGGATTTCAGTCCTTCACGGCGTAGTGTGTTACCAATTGTTTTCTTGGTGACTGTGGTCCCAGCTGCCTTGAGATCATTGACAAGATCCTCCCGTGTAGTTCTGGGCTGATTCCTCACCGTTCTCATGATCATTGCAACTCCCACGAGGTGAGATCTTGCATGGAGCCCCAGGCCGAGGGAGATTGACAGTTATTTTGTGTTTCTCCATTTGTGAATAATCGCACCAACTGTTGTCACCTTCTCACCAAGCTGCTTGGCGATGGTCTGTGTAGCCTATTCCAGCCTTGTGTAGGTCTACAATCTTGTCCCTGACTTCCTTGGAGAGCTCTTTTGTCTTGGGCCATGGTGGAGAGTTTGGAATCTGATGATTGATTGTTTCTGTGGACAGGTGTCTTTTATACAGGTAACAAGCTGAGATTAGGAGCACTCCCTTTAAGAGTGTGCCCTAATCTCAGCTTGTTACCTGTATAAAAGACACCTGGGAGCCAGAATCTTTCTGATTGAGAGGGGGTCAAATACTTATTTCCCTCATGAAAATGCAATCAATTTTATAACATTGACATGTGTTTTTCGGGTTTTTTCTTTGTTTTTTTTTTCGTCTCTCCTGTTAAAAAAAAAACCCTACCAAAAAAATTATAGACTAAAAATTTTTTTGTCAGGGGGCCCCCCAAAACGTAAAAAATCAGCAGGGATAAAATACTTTTTTTCCCCTGTATGGGGAAGGGGGAGACACAAATATGATGTTGCCCAAAAATGGGCCCTATGAAAAGGGAGACACAAATATGTTTTGTCCATAAAATAAAACCCAATGAGAAAAAGGGGGACACAAAATTTTGATGTTGCCATAAAAAGACCTTGAGAAGGGAGCCACTAATATGATTTTTGTCCTTTAAATAGCCCTATGAAAAGAAGAGAGCAATATGATGTTGTCCATATAAAAAACCTATGAGAAGGGAGACACTAATATGATAGAAATGTGAATCGGCCGGGCCCGGGGGAGGAACAAGGGGGGGTTCGAGCCACCCGGGGAAACAGCCTTTGCCCAGAAGGTCTCCATGCCTGGGGGGAGGGGCCCCTTTGGACCCTCAAAGGTGGAAAAATTTTCCAATTCAAAAATTCCAAAACAACTTTGACATATTCTCTCTCAGAGAACGGGCCCGGGGTTTGGGGTAGAGTGATGGATGACTGGGACTGTCACACAGAAACCTGACGGTCAGAAGAAGCATGTGAGACAGTCTAGTGATGGTTTCCCGCTCCCCCAAAGCTTAACCATGGTGACCAGAGAAAAGGGGTCTCACCCCCATTTGGGGGTTCCGGAAAAAAAATGGTCCCACCGGTTGTTTTTAGAAAAATCTACAGGAAGAGAACAGAAAATAGTCAGAAGAATGTGTACGAAGAATCGGGAGTTTTTTCCCACGGAAGAATATCAAAATCAATTAATATCAAAGGAAGAGGGAGTACCCGGGCTGCATTCCAAACCTTTAAGCGGGAAACTAAACTTGAAGGATCAAAAGGGACGCCTGCTGTTCTCCAAAAGGGGGGACGGGGTTCTCTGCTATTCCAAGACTTTCAGGGGAACTTTGTGGAAAACCCTGAGAAGATGGGGAGTCGGAGGAGGAAGCAAGGTATAAAAATGGGGCCCCAAAAAAAATTTTGGGGGAATTCTTCAGTTTGCCAATTAAAAGGGTACTTTACAGGGGGGAAAAAAAAAAAGTTTTTGTCACCCCACCTTTTTGTCCCAAGTTCCCCCACTTAAAAAGATGAGAGGGGCCTTTTTTTTAAATCATGGGTTTAAACGTCAATTTATGAAAGACAAAAATGAGAACTTTTTTCTCCGGGAAAATAAACATTGCAGGATTTTAAAAATTTTATTTCCCAAATTATGGGGGAAAAAATAATTTATTTGGTCATAACAAAAGTTCTAAATACTTTTTATTACCCTTTTTTGGCAATGACAAAGGTTTAAAACTTTTTCTGAAAAGTTTCAAGAGCAGTGTTTTGTTTTTGGGGTTGCGGGGGAAACCCCCACGGATTTCAACCCCTCCAAAGATTTTTATGGGGTTGAGTTTGGGAGACGGCTAGGCCACTCCAGGACCGGGGAAATGTTCTTACAAAAACCCAACTCCTTGTTCCCCGGGGGGGGGTTTTGTTTTTGGGGATCATTGTCACGCTGAAAAGCCCCAGCCACTTTTTCATTTTCAATCCCCTTTGGGGATGGAATGGGGTTTTCACTCAAAATCTCAAAAAACCATGGCCCCATTCATTTTTTCCTTTACACAGATCAGTCCCCTGACCCCTTTGCAAAAAAAAAACCCCCCGGGGGATGATTTTTCCACCCCAAAATGCTTCACATTGGGTATGGTGTTTTTTTGGGATGAAAATCAGATTCTTTGTCCCCCAAAACACGACGAGTTGAGTTTTTACCAAAATTTCTATTTGGTTTCATCTGACCATATGACATCCAAATGTCATCCAAATGACACTCTAGCAAACTTCAGACGGGCTGGACATGTACTGGCTTAAGCAGGGGGACACGTCTGGCACTGCAGGATTTGAGTCCCTGGCGGCGTAGTGTGTTACTGATGGTAGGCTTTGATACTTTGGTCCCAGCTCTCTGCAGGTCATTCACTAGGGCCCCCGTGTGGTTCTGGGATTTTTGCTCACCGTTCTTGTGATATTTTGACCCCAAGGGGTGAGATCTTGCGTGGAGCCCAGATCGAGGGAGATTATCAGTGGACAGTTGATTTCTTCAAACCAAGCTGCCCTTACCTATTGCAGATTCAGTCTTCCCAGCCTGGTGCAGGTCTACAATTTTGTTTCTGGTGTCCTTTGACCAGCTCTTTGGTCTTGGCCATAGTGGGGCAAAATTAAAAAAAAGTAACAATGACAACAAGCTCAGTCCGATGATGCTGTGGAAAATCACGCACAGAACGAGCAGTATGGCTGGTGGCATTGTCATGCTGGAGGGTCATGTCAGGATGAGCCTGAAGGAAGGGTACCACATGAGGGAGGAGGATGTCTTCCCTGTAACGCACAGCGTTGAGATTGCCTGCAATGACAACAAGCTCAGTCCGATGATGCTGTGACACACCGCCCCAGACCATGACTGACCCTCCACCTCCAAATTGATCCCGCTCCAGAGTACAGGCCTCGGTATAACGCTCATTCCTTCCAGGATAAACGCGAATCCGACTATCACCCCAGGTGAGACAAAACCGCGACTCGTCAGTGAAGAGCACTTTTTGCCAGTCCTGTCTGGTCCAGCGACGGTGGGTTTGTGCCCATAGGCGACGTTGTTGCCGGTGATGTCTGGTGAGGACCTGCCTTACAACAGGCCTACAAGCCCTCAGTCCAGCCTCTCTCAGCCTATTGCGGACAGTCTGAGCACTGATGGAGGGATTGTGCGTTCCTGGTGTAACTCGGGCAGTTGTTGTTGCCATCCTGTACCTGTCTTGCAGTTGTGATGTTTGGATGTACCGATCCTGTGCAGGTGTTGTTACACGTGGTCTGCCACTGCGGAGGACGATCAGCTTTCCGTCCTGTCTCCCTGTAGCGCTGTCTTAGGCGTCTCACAGTACGGACATTGCAATTTATTGCCCTGGCCAGATCTGCAGTCCTCATGCCTCCTTGCAGCATGCCTAAGGCACGTTCACTCAGATGAGCAGGGACCCTGGGCATCTTTCTTTTGGTGTTTTTCAGAGTCAGTAGAAAAGGCCTCTTAGTGCCCTAAGTTTTCAAAACTGTGACCTTAATCGCCTACGTCTGTAAGATGTTAGTGTCTTAACGACCGGTCCACAGGTGCATGTTCATTAATTGTTATGGTGAATTGAACAACCATGGGAAACAGTGTTTAAACCCTTTACAATTAAGATCTGTGAAGTTATTTGAATTTCTATGAATTATCATTGAAAGACAGGGTCCTGAAAAAGGGATGTTTCTTTTTTTGCTGTGTTTTTATTCTTGTTTTACGCCAATGTAATAGATACATTCACCATTTAGTTGGTTTATGTTTTGTTTACATGGGATTAAAAAGTTTAATTGAATAAATAAACCTAATCATTATTTGACTGTTCTACTATTAACTGACTATGTACTTTCGTCTTCCAGAGATCTACGTGTTTGAAAACATACCAGTGATGTGCAGACACATCCTGGGACATGGCTTCTGCAAGACAATCTGCTTTAGAGTACATTACAAATGGAAGGCTACGTCTCATTGGAAGGCTCCAGAATCTTCCCCTCATTGTGGAAAACCTGTTCCAGCGCAAGGTTCTTCACGAGGAGGAAGTCAGTAAAATTCAGGCTGAAGTTGACCGTTTTGACCAAACCAGAAGAATACTGGACTGGGTCTCGGCCAAAGGAGAGGCTGCATGCTATGAGTTGCTGACGATTCTATACATCACAAGGAAGAGGACCTTAGACGACGCTGACTTACAGCAATGGATCAGCTGCTTCCCCTTTAAGGAAGACCAGAGATGACAGACTACCTTGTTGGTAAGTGATCGTATGGTATCCTCTTAGTATACACTATATAGTATACAATTAGCTTACTGTGCGCGCTCCATAGACAGGGTTTGTACTTTAGGTACTATTCCTTTGGTTCCATGGTGCTGTCGAAGCTATTTGAAGCGCACATTGAAAGGGGTTAATGTACCTTTTTAGATTGTTCATCAAAAATAAGTGCGACCAATGCACTCTTCATGAAGTAAAAATGCCTTTATTATGATGGCGTGTTCAATAGAGATTTGTCATTGTCCTCCCTGATGAAGGCTACGCTGAAAAGCATCAGAGGTTTTATACATATTGTTCTATTGAACGTGCCATCATAATACAGGCATTTAAACTTTGTCTTTAGTGCCCCTTGGTTCTTCTTGTTTTTGATGACCATTTAGCCCCAAAAGACCACCTTCAATCTACAAAGATCTACTAGTGTATCCTTGTAGCTTTCTGTCCTGATTTTCTCTAGTCCTTTAGATTGGCTTTGATTTGTTTGCACAGTGCATTTACTCTCTCTTCCCTTAATACCCTTATTTTAGGTTCAAAACCCTGTCACGGATATCAGACACAGCTGAAAATGTAAAGCACTGAAAATCACAAATAGTGCATGGAAACAAAGCTGTAGTCTCCTACCAGAGACATGTAGAAATGAGTGGACTTTATCTAACACCCCTCTTGTGTTAGATACAGATGTGCATTCATCTCTCTCCAAAATTAAAGTGAAGAGCAAAAGATGCAAGAAAGCTCGCCCTAAAAAGCTAAAGAGCTTCATCCCCACGGCCAAACAGGAAACATCCCCTGCTGACCTGCTTAGGACACATGAGAAAAAAATCCTCCTTTTTGGAAAACCTGGAATTGGAAAAAAACAACAGTCGCCCATCAAATGTTGAACCTCTGGGCAGAGAAAGATCACAAAGAACTAGATTACATGTTTTATTTTGACGTGAGAGACATTTCACACAGAAAACCCATGAGCCTGGAGGACCTTCTCTTTAACATGTACAGTGAGCCCAAAAAAAATAAAGAAGAAGTGTTACAGGATATTAAGGAGAACTCTGAAAACGTTGTCATCATATTTGATGGAATCACAGACCTCTCCTCGCTGTCGGTAGTAAAGGAACTTATGGAGAACCTCCTCCCTGATGCAAAGATTGTGACCACATGCAGACCAGATCAATCTGAAGACTTCCTGACAGACTGGCCCGCAGACTGGTTCAGAGTGGAGGTGAAAGGGTTCAGTGATGCATCCATCAGGGCTTACTTAACAGAGATGCTGAGTGCTGATCCAGACTCCTTGAGCAGTGTGTTAAACAACCTAGAGTTGTTCAGTCTGTGCCATGTCCCAATGTATGCACTGATGGTGGTTACCTGCATTTATTTCCCTACCTCAAAGGCTTCTAAACAGACATGCACTATAACTGAAATGTACAGCAACGTCCTCCGTCAGTGCATCCAACAACACAGTAGCATACGACATAAGGATATCGACAATTATCTAAAAGAAAACAGAGAGAAAATATTGTCTTTGGCAGAAATAGCTTTTGATGCAACAAATACAAAAAACATGAACTTGACAACACTGAGCTGTGAAGAAAGCAGTGTCCATTTTGCGTTCTTGGGAGCACTTATGGTTAAGGTTGCACCCACAGCGTCAGACACTTACTGTGCATTTCTCCACTACACAATGCAGGAGTTCTTTGGTGCCCTTTGGCTCTTACAGAATCCAGATCAAATCAGAGAGGTTCTAGAGAAGTGCCAGACTGAAGAATGGAAACACACAAAACACATGATTCCCTTCCTGTGTGGGCTTCTGAATGAGAGGAATATTAGATTGGTAAATGGTCTAGTTCCGGATCAACAGATCAAGAAGACGTCAGATTGGTTCTTCAAGGAAGTGGTGAACACATTTCTTCCATCTCAAACAAACCAAGATCATGCAGAAGGTGGTGCTCATGAGTTGAGATAGATCTTCTGTTTTGTGTCAGTGCTTGTATGAACATCAGTCTACTGAGGCTGTCTCCTTCTCCTGGACAAACTGGACTATCATCTAGACCTGAGTGGAGAACATCTTGATCCTCACCAGTGCTGTGCAGTGTCTTATGTGACCAGTCAGTCTGCAGAGAGAAAGGTTGGCTTGGACCTGAAAGACTGCATTGTGTCAGACCAAGGAGTAAGGCTGATACTGGGCTCTCTGAAGAATGTCAGACATCTTGGGTAAGTTTATTATCTGTGTACAAACTAACCTAATTAAAGAAAGATTGGTAATCACCTAACCATTCATGCAACTCCTTTAATTCCTTGTTTGTCACAGCTGTATCATGGCTGAATGTCTACCATTTGAGATCAGGTTGCATCTCTCTGTAAATTAACAAACTTTCTCAAGACTTTTGTCCTACTGATTAACTCACCCCCAAATCCCTGCAAATAAGTTATCTTGATGAATGGAACACTCATTGGTATTTCAGCCATGTACTGAGTTAGTTATAAAGATGACAAAACATTGGGTTCATGCTACTTCAAAACAATGTAAGATTTTAATTACAGATCTAATCTGTTTTCTGATGATACATCTGACCCTTCAATGAATGTCAGACATCTTGGGTAATATTTGTGTTATATATTTGTGTTATTTAATTCACCAGTTTATTTCCAATTATCCAGTCAAAGAAAGAGAAATTGGGGTGAAGCAACTGATCTTTATAAAAATATATATTATATTCTCTTCCATTCAGATACTTAGTTATAAACACTTCTGTGTCATGCTACTTTGAAATAATCTGTATAATTTAATTTATAATCTAATCTATTTTAAAGGCCCTCCTCTGGTGATTCATCTGACCCCTCAGTGCTGTGTCAACTCTGGACAACTTTGCTGAGCAGTGTGGCAGAGATGGACTTCACCAGCTTACTTGGTCTCTGTGGAAATGAGTTGCACCTTCCAGTCCAGGGTGAAAGACAAGTGTTTGAGAGAGCAGAAGAAGTGATGAAGCAGAGTCTAGAGAGGGTTCATCTCTGTCTACACTGGGGTCAGAGAAACTCTTCTCAGTGAAGCTCTCAGCAAAACCATTTTAGACTGTTTATCACATATCAACAAACTCAGGTGAGTGTTTCCACAGCCAATATATAATTTTACACAATGTCTTTGTGACTATCATTTATTTAAGTCAGTTGAGAACATATTGTTCTTATTTCCAATGACAACCTATCAAAAGGCTAAGACAGACAAACAAGACATTGCAACAACACAACAAGATAGACATGATGACAACAGTATCAGTCTATAAAAGAGGGCAGCAGTCACATTCTCCCTGCTTCTATCTGAAACATCAGACATTCTTATGTTTTATGGGTCACAGGTTACCCCACTAGAACATCAGAGAGGGATCCCTGAAAGACTGGAGACAGAAGAGAAAGCCAGTCCTACTAGATTTGTTGTCTACAAGCAGCACTAGATCACAGAGAAGAACTTTCCAGAGAGCTGTGAACACACTGCTGTCACTGTTCTCGGTGTATCAAACTGAGAGTGATTTCCTGCTGGATCTGTACTCACATGTGAAGTACAATAGGAATCAAACAGCCAGGAGTGTCCTTGCATCATTGAAGCCACTTTACCAGCCAGCTCCTGCAGTCTGGTCCATAGACCTCTCAAAGAGAAAGGCCTCCCTCCTCCTAGAAGTGCTGAAACTCCAACCAGAGAAGAAACCAGTAGAGCTGAAGGACTGGTCAGATGAAGAGAGTGAAGTGAAGAGTTTCCTTCAGTGTCTGCCCTACATCTCACAGCTGAGGTGAGTTGGATCTGTACAGTTCAGAGATTGTAGTTGTCTGTCCCTGTATTTCCCTTTAGAGAGGATGCGTTTAGCTTTCTACATTGACTTAATAAACTAAACAGACACATACCGTTTGGAAAATATGCAATCTTTGTAGTCAGGATTTTATGGAACAATTTAAGTCCATGTGTCATTGAACTGGTGGAGATAGTATTTCTGTTTTTACATCGTCTTTATCTGTTTAATACATGCATATATGAAGATGCTGTTGAAACTCTAATTCAGTAGGAATTGAAATTGAACAAAATTCCAATTCATAGTTGTATTGTTATAGAAAGATGGAGTCATAAAGTGCTATTGGTTTTCAGTTCCCCAACCCTGTTACTCATATCAGTCCTCATCACTCACCTGTATATCATCTGTGTTTTAAACTGTTTGTTCAGATTTCCTCTACTGAAGGATAATATAGAGAGGACAAGGAGAGAGAAGATATTCCTACTGAATCTGTGTCTTCAAGCAGCTATCCATGAGAGAGGAACCATACAAACAACTGTAGAGAAACTGTTTTCACTGTCTAAAGTATATCGCTATCAGAAATGTGATTTCCTGCTGGATCTGTACTCTCATGTGAAGGACTATGAGACTCAAACAGGCAGGAGTGTCCTTCCAGCATTACAGCCACTTTACCAGCCAGCTCCTGCAGTCTGGTCCATAGACCTCTCAGAGAGAAAGGCCTCCCTCCTCCTAGAAGTGCTGAAACTCCAACCAGAGAAGAAACCAGTAAAGCTGAAGGGCTGGTCAGATGAAGAGAGTGAAGTGAGGAGTTTCCTTCAGTGTCTGCCCTACATCTCACAGCTGAGGTGAGTTGGATCAGTACAGTTCAGAGATTGTAGTTGTCTGTCCATGTATTTCCCTTTAGAGAGGAAGTTTGTAGCTTTCTGCAGTAACTTAATAAACTAAACATACACATACTGTTTGGAAAATATGCGATCTTTGTAGTCAGGATTTTGAGTAACAATTTAAGTGGATGATGAGTTTAGAAAGATAGTCATTGTATTTTACCCACCATAATGTGACCATCAGAAATTCAAATATCTCTCACATATTCATCTATTTGTTGTTTAACTGTTCTTGCAGTTTTCCTCCACCACAGGATCAGAGAAGATCCCTGAAGAGAGGACAAAGAGAGAGAAGATATTCCTACTGAATCTGTGTCTTCAAGCAGCTCTCCATGAGAGAGGAACCATACAAACAACTGTAGAGAACTGTTTTCACTGTCTAAAGTATATCGCTATCAGAAATGTGATTTCCTGCTGGATCTGTACTCTCATGTGAAGGACTATGAGACTCAAACAGGCAGGAGTGTCCTTCCAGCATTACAGCCAGTTTACCAGTCAGCTCCTGCAGTCTGGTCCGTAGACCTCTCAGAGAGAAAGGCCTCCCTCCTCCTAGAAGTGCTGAAACTCCAACCAGAGAAGAAACCAGTAGAGCTGAAGGGCTGGTCAGATGAAGAGAGTGAAGTGAGGAGTTTCCTTCAGTGTCTGCCCTACATCTCACAGCTGAGGTGAGTTGGATCCGTACAGTTCCGAGATTTGTAGTTGTCTGTCCCTGTTTTTCCCTTTAGAGAGGATGCGTTTAGCTTTCTGCATTAACTTAATAAACTAAACAGACACATACCGTTTGGAAAATATACAATCGTTGTAGTCAGGATTTGAAGGAACAATTTAAGTGGATGATGAGTTTAGAAATATAGTCATTGTATTTTACCCACCATAATGTGACCATCAGAAATTCAAATATCTCTCACATATTCATCTATTTGTTGTTTAACTGTGCTTGCAGTTTTTCCTCCACCACAGGATCAGAGAAGATCCCCTGAAGAGAGGACAAAGAGAGAGAATATATTCCTACTGAATCTGTGTCTTCAAGCAGCTCTCCATGAGAGACGAACCATACAAACAACTGTAGAGAAACTGTTGTCAATGTCTGAAGTATATCACAATCAGAAATGTGATTTCCTGCTGGATCTGTACTCTCATGTGAAGGACTATGAGACTCAAACAGGCAGGAGTGTCCTTCCAGCATTACAGCCAGTTTACCAGTCAGCTCCTGCAGTCTGGTCCGTAGACCTCTCAGAGAGAAAGGCCTCCCTCCTCCTAGAAGTGCTGAAACTCCAACCAGAGAAGAAACCAGTAGAGCTGAAGGGCTGGTCAGATGAAGAGAGTGAAGTGAGGAGTTTCCTTCAGTGTCTGCTCTACATCTCACAGCTGAGGTGAGTCTGAACATGGGTGGTGGTTAGTGATTATGTGATGCTAGTGACTATTATCTTGTAGAAACATTGTAATATAAAACTTCAAGTGTTGGTGAATCTGGTAACATTTATCCCCTGATTTCCTGACATAACAAATGTTGCATTACTAAATGTCACACATACATCATGTGAATGTGAATGTGAAATTAAATACTTTTACATATAATCAAAGCACATTATGTAAATGTATAGCTACTTCATATATCTTTAGCTATGACTGGTTTCATGTGTTCATCCATGTCTGAATCAGCTGTTACTGTCCTTGTTGCAGTTTCTGTCCATGGAGGTCTGATCCCCCAAAGGGAGATTTAAGTTTTCCCGGTGGATTCCTGTCTCAAACAGCAGAGGGGAAAAGCAGACAGGAGGGGGAACACTGAAGTGGTTCCTCAGTGTGGACTTTCAGCACCCTTTTCCTTTTTTCAGTGGAGACAATTCTGAACAGATTGATTTCCCCGCTGGTTGTACTAAATGTGAAGGACTATTTAGACTCAAAAAAGGCGGGGGGGTCCCCCCAAACATTTCCCGCCGGGTTTCCAGTCCGTCCCGCAGTTGGTCCATTCCCCTTTAGAGCGAAAAAGGGCCCCCCTCCCCAGAAGTTTTGAAAATCCCAAACCCGGGGAAGGAAAACCCGTGAGCTGAAGGACTGGTTTAGATGAAGAGAGTTTAAATGAGGAGGTTTTTTCAGGGGGTTTTGCCCTACTCCCCCCTTAGGTGAGTGTTTTTTTTTTTTTTGAGAGTTTTTAAATTTTTACCAGCTATTTATCTTTTTTAATTTAAAACATATGTTATCCCAAAATTTACTCCCATTAGTTTTTTTATTTACCTTTTTGCCCTGTTAAAATTATTTTTCTGGGGGTGTTCCTTGCCCTGACTTTAAAAAAAAGAATCTGGCTAAAATGTGTAACAATGTTTTTTTGTTTTTATTAAAGGTTTATTTTTTGGGTTTTTTATTTAAAAAGGCCCCTGGTCAGTTCTTCTAAATCAGTGGGGCTGCAGTTTAGTTTTAAAACGAGGGCAGGGGGAAAAAATTTTTAAAGGACAATCCTCCAGTGCAGTACCCAAAAATGATGATGGTTAAAAATCCCTTTGAGGAAGTGATTTTCCGCTGGGGGTTTTGTACTAAATGTGAAGGAATATGGCCAAAACAGGGGAGGAGTTTTCCTCCAGATTTCAGCCAGGGTTTCCCGTCGTCCTTGCCCCCTTGGGGCCAAGACCTCTCAAAAGGGAAAAGGCCCCCCCCTCCTACATGGTGAAAATCCAACCCGGAAGAAAAAAAAAACCCGTAAAGCAAGGGCTTGTTCCCCCTGAAAGAGGGAAAAGGAGGTTTTCCTTCCCCCTTTTTCTGCCCCCCCCATCTCCACCCGGAGGTGGTGAGTTTTTAATTTCCAAAAAAAGATCATTTGGGTTTTCTTTGAACCCGGTGGGATAGTTTTTTCTGGGAAAGTCTTTATCTGTTTATTTTAATGAAAATGAAGATGTTTGTAGAAAGGGAA
Organism: Coregonus sp. 'balchen'; assembly: GCA_902810595.1. Classification (NCBI taxonomy): domain Eukaryota; kingdom Metazoa; phylum Chordata; class Actinopteri; order Salmoniformes; family Salmonidae; genus Coregonus; species Coregonus sp. 'balchen'. The sequence goes on from LR778274.1 coordinate 10,177,153, forward strand.
AATTTTAATTCGTAGGAAATTTAAATTTAACAAAATTCCCCTTTATAGTTTTTTTTTGTTTCAGAAAGAAGGGGGTCATAAAGGGGCTATTGGTTTTCAGTTCCCCAACCCGTTTTTTTATATCAGTCCTCACACCACCCGGATATTATCGGGTTTTTTTTAAATGTTTTTTTCAGATTTCCCCCTACTGAAGGATAATTTTAGAGAGGACAAGGAGGAGAAGATATTTTCCCATGAAACTGTTTGTCCCTTTAAGAGCTTTCCAAGGGGAGAGGAACCATACAAACAACCCGTAGAGAAAAGTGTTTCCACGTTGCCCCGTACATCACAGTCAAAAAATGTGATTTCCTGGGGCTTTTACTCACATTGGAAGGGGTATGGACCAAACCGGCAGGAGTGTCCCTTTCCCGCATTACAGCCCGTTTACCAGTCAGCTCCTGGCCCCGTTGGCCCTAGACCTCCAAAGGGAAAAGGGCCCCCCTTCCCCCCAGAAGTTTCTGAAAAACCCCCAAACCAAAAGAAAAAAAAAAGCCCCCGAAGGGGCTGGTAAAAAGAAGAGAGTGAATGCGGAGTTCTTCAGTGTCTGCCCTTTCATTAAAAGCGAGGTGAGTTTGGGTTAAATACAGTTAGAGATTGTAGTTGTCTGTCCCGTATTTCCCCCTTTTGAGAGGGTTTTCGTTTAGGGTTTTGGGAAATTAAATTAAAAAAAAAAACCCGACACATACCGTTTGGAAAAAAAATTTCAACTTGTAGGTTTTGGTTTAAGGGGAAAAATTTTAAATGGATGGAGTTTAGAAAAATAGGGGGTTGGATTTTTTTCCCCATAAACCGGGACCACCGAAATTCCCAAAAATCCCTCCCCAAAATTTCACTTTTGTTGTTAAAATGCCCCAGTTTTCGCCCCCCAAAAATCGGAAAAAGAGGGAAAACCCCTGAAAGGGGCCCAAAAAGGGGGAAGATTTATTTCCCCCGAATTGGGTCCCCTTAAAGCCGCTTAAACCATGAAGGAGGAACCCTAAAACAACTGTAGAGAAACGTTTTTCACTGTCTAAAAAATTTTTATCGCTATCAGAAATTGGGTTTCCTGCTGGGTTTTGTACTCAATGTGAAAGGGTATGAGGGGCTCAAAAAAGGCCCGGAGGGGTTTTCCTTTTCCCGCATTTCAGCCCGTTTACCAGTCAGCTCCCGCAGTCTGGGTCCCTAGACCTTCAAAGAGAAAAGGCCCCCCTCCTCCTAGGTGCTGGGGAAAACCCCAAAAGAGAAGAAACCAAATAGAGGAAGGGTGGGAAAATGAAGAAGGGGGGGAAAGGGGGGAGTTTCCTTTAGTTTTTCTGCCCACAAACCACAGTGAGGGGGGAGGGGGTTTTAACAGTTTTGGTGGTTTTTGGAATGTGATGCTAGTGATTTTTGTTTGTAGAAGGTTGTAAATAAAATCTTCCAAATGTTGGTGAATCTGGGGGGCATAATACTCAGTTTTTGACCCTCCAAATGTTTCCCTTACAAAAGTCACACAGATATTGTGAATTTTTTTAGTTTTGTGATGCTAAATTTGTCTTTTAGGAAACTTGGTTTAATTTTATGTTTGAGACGTTTTTGTAACATGAAACCTGAAAGGGGATTTCTGAATACCCAATCTAAAACCAAAGGGCCTGCATATTATGGAACTTTTTCTGTGACATGGTTTTTATTTTCTTTTCCATTATGAAAAGGCATGGGTTTTTATTTACTGTGAGGTTTAAAGTATTTGGGGCATTGGAAATTTTTTTTTTGGGACATTTTTTTGGCTCTGGGGTCCAGCCCCTTTGGGTTTTTAAATTATTTTTTAAAATACAATGAGGTTAAAAATGCAGACTGTCAGCTTTAATGGGGGTTTTCATCCTATCGGGTGAAGGTTTTGAAATTACCCGCCCCTTTTTTTAAAAAGGGGCCCCCAATTTTAGGGAAAACCCAAAAATATTTGGGCCAAAATTCACATGTTTTTATTAAAAATATTCCACAGTTATTTGTGGCAATAGGGGAAAAAATATTTAAAAAATTTTTTGTTTTTTATTGTAAATTTAAAAACAGAAATGTTTTTTAAAAACTTCACATTAATTGGTGGGGTGCTTCCATGATCTCGGATTTAAACCTGAATTTAATCGTGAATAAGATGAGTGGGAAAAAACAGAGGAAAAAATATTTTACCTTTCCCAAAGGGCAATGTAAACCCCCGCTGTTTTTGTAATGGTGGCGGTTAGCAAGGGCTTGAGGGTATGATTTTAAAATGCAAAAACCCCCCTGTTATTGTAATGGTGAGAGGTTAAACATGTTTTTGGGGGGATGCTAAAAAAAAAAGCCCAAAAACCCCCCCTTATTGTAAAGGTGAGAGGTTTAGCATGTTTTTGGGGGTAGAAAATAAAAATTTCTTTAAACCCCCCCCTGTTAAGGGATTGGGGAGGTTTCATGTCTTGGGGGGTTTTTGATATAAAATGAACCCCTACCTGTTATTTTAATGGGAGAGGTTTTTGAATTTTCTTTGGGGGTTTTGAAAACAGGGGAACCCCTTTCCGTTATTGTAATGGTGAGGGGTTAAACATGCTTGGGGGGGGATGATATAAAATGCTAACCCCCCCCCGGTTTTTGTAATGGTGAGAGGGTTTCATGTCTTGGGGGGGATGTATAAAAAGCCCAACCCCCTACCTGTTATGTAATGGTGAGAGGTTAGCAGTCTTGGGGGGTTTTTTGGATTATAAATGTTAAAACCCCACCTGTTATTTTAATGGTTTAGAGGTTTTGCGTTTTTTGGGGTATGAAAAATAAAAAGGGTAACCCCCCACCTGTTTTTTGTAATGGTGAGAGGTTTGAGTCTTGGGGGGTTTTTTGATATAAAATGCTAAAAACCCCCCCCCCGTTATTGTAATGGGAGAGGGGGTTTGAAAGTCTTGGGGGTTTTGATATTTAAAAAGCTAACCCCTACCTGGGTTTGGTAATTGGGGAGAGGTTAGCATTTTTTCTTGGGGGTTTTGATATAAAATCTAAACCCCCACCCGGTTTTTGGGAAATTCGTGACAAAAAAAATTCTAAATTTAAACCAGTTTAATTCCCGGTATTCCCCCGATTTTTTGAAAATAAAAAAATGTTGCATTACTAAAAAGTCACACCTACATCATTTTGAATGTCTTTTTAAAAATAAATTTCTTTTTCCCTATAACAAAACAATTAGGTTTTTTTAAATTTTTATTTTAAATATTCATATATCCCTTTTGCTATGGGTGGTTTCATGGGGTAATTCCCTGTCTTGAATAGCTGTTTTTGTCATTGTTGCAGTTTGGCCCATGGAGGTTTTGATCACTCAAAACAGATCAAGTTCCTGGTGGATCTTCCCGTCTAAAAAAGCAGAAATGGGGGAGGGAGACAGGAAGGGAAGGGCAATGAAACTGGTATTTATCGGTGGACACAGAAACCTTTTTTCCCTTTTCCAGTGGGGAAAATTCCAAACAGAGTGATTTCCCCCCCCCGGTATGTACCACATGTGAAGGGGGTATGGGGTTTAAAAAGGCCCGGGGGGGTTTTTTTCCGATTACAGCCCGTTTTTACAGTCCGCTCCTGCAGTTGGCCAAAGAACCCCCTAAAAGAGAAAAAGGGCCCCCCCTCCCCTAGAATGCGGGTACTCCCAAAACCCAAAAAGAAGAAAAACCCGTAGGGGCTGAAGGGGGTGGTCAGATGAAGGAGGAAATGGGGAATGAAAGGGTTTCCTTTAGTGTTTTCCCTACAACTCACAGCTTTAGGTGAGTGTTTTTTCCCCAGAGATGTGTCATATTGTACCAGTATTAATCTGTTAATAAGACATCGGTTCATCCAAATACTCCATTAGTCTTTATTTGGCATTCTGCCATGTAAACATTTTATTGTGTGTGGGTGATTCCTCTGATGACTTAACCCAGAGAATCTAGGATAACATGTAGTAACAATGTTTCCTGTCTTCTCATTCAGGTTGTTTGTGGTTATGATAAAGAGGCCTGGTCAGTTCTGTCTAAACTCAGTGTTGCTGCAGTGAGTATGATAAGAGACAGGAGAAAATATCTTAAAGACATTACCTCCATGTGCAGATACAAATATGATGATGATGATGGTAATGATCCATTTAGAGAGAGTGATTTCCTGCTGGATCTGTACTCACATGTGAAGGACTATGAGACTCAAACAGGCAGTAGTGTCCTTCCAGCATTACAGCCAGTTTACCAGTCAGCCAGTCCTGCCAGTCTGGTCCATAGACCTCTCAGAGAGAAAGGCCTCCCTCCTCCTACGAAGTGCTGAAACTCCAACCAGTGAAGAAACCAGTAAAGCTGAAGGGCTGGTCAGGTGAAGAGAGTGAAGTGAGGAGTTTCCTTCAGTGTCTGCCCTACATCTCACAGCTGAGGTGAGTCTGAACATGTGTGGTGGTTAGTGATTATGTGAGCTAGTGATTATTATCTTGTAGAAACATTGTAATATGAAACTTCATGTGTTGGTGAATCTGGTAACATTTATCCCCTGATTTCCTGACCATAACAAATGTTGCATTACTAAATGTCACACATACATCATGTGAATCTCTAAAATTAAATACTTTTACATAAAAACAAAGCACATTATCATCATCAATCATCTGGACTAGACAATCTGGACCCTTTCTTTCTAAAACTAGCCGCCGAAATTGTCGCAACCCCTATTACTAGCCTGTTTCAACTCTCTTTCGTAACGTCTGAGATCCCCAGAGATGGAAAGCTGCCGCGGTCATCCCCCTCTTCAAAGGGGGTGACACTCTAGATCCAAACGTTACAGACCATATCCATCCTGCCCTGCCTTTCAAAAGTTTTTGAAAGCCAAGTCAACAAACAGATCACCAACCATTTCGAATCCCAACCGTACCTTCTCCGCTATGCAATCCGGTTTCCGAGCTGGTCATGGGTGCACTTCAGCCACGCTCAAGGTCCTAAATGATATTATAACCGCGATCGATAATAGACAGTACTGTGCAGCCGTTTTCATTGACCTGGCCAAGGCTTTCGGACTCTGTCAACCACCGCATTCTTATTGGCAGACTAAAACAGCCTTGGTTTCTCAAATGACTGCCTCGCCTGGTTCACCAACTACTTCTCAGATAGAGTTCAATGTGTCAAATCGGAGGGCCTGTTGTCTGGACCTATGGCAGTCTCTATGGGGTGCCACAGGGTTCAATTCTTGGGCCAACTCTTTTCTCTGTGTATATCAATGACGTCGCTCTTGCTGCTGGTGACTCTCAGATCCACCTCTACGCAGACGGACACCATTTTGTATACATCGGCCCTTCATTGGACACTGTGTTAACAAACCTCCAAACGAGCTTCAATTCCATACAACACTCCTTCAGTAGCCTCCAACTGCTCTTAAACACTAGTAAAACTAAATGCATGCTCTTCAACCGAACGCTGCTTGCACCCGCCCACCCGACTAGAATCACTACTCTAGACGGGTCTGACCTAGAGTACGTGGACAACTACAAATATCTAGGTGTCTGGTTAGACTGTAAACTCTCCTTCCAGACTCACATTAAGAATCTCCAATCCAAAGTTAAATCTAGAATCGGTTTCCTATTTCGCAACAAAGCCTCCTTCACTCATGCTGCCAAACATGCCCTCGTAAAACTGACTATCCTACCGATCCTTGACTTCGGCGATGTCATTTACAAAATAGCCTCCAACACTCTACTCAGCAATTGGATGTTGTCTATCACAAGTGCCATCCGTTTTGTCTCCAAAGCCCCATATAATACCCACCATTGTGACCTGTACGCTCTTGTTGGCTGGTCCTCACTACATATTCGTCGCCAAACCCACTGGCTCCCAGGCCATCTATAAATCACTGCTAGGCAAATCCCCGCCTTATCTTAGCTCATGGTCACCATAGCAAACACCCACCCGTAGTCTGCGCTCCAGCGGGTATATCTCACTGGCGTCATCCCCAAAGCCAACACCTCCTTTGGCCGCAATTCCTTCCAGTTCTCTGCTTGCCAATGACTGGAACAAATTGCAAAAATCTCTGAAGCTGGAGACACTTATCTCCCTCACTAACTTTAAGCATCAGTTTGTCAGAGCACCTTACCGATCACTGCACCTGTACACAGCCCATCTGAAATTAGCCCGCCCAACTACCTCATCCCTATATTGTTATTTATTTTGCTAATCTGTACCCCAGTATCTCTATTTGCACATCATCTCTTGCACATCATTCCAGTGTTAATACTAAATTGTAATTATTTTGCACTATAGCCTATTTTATTGCCTTACCTCCATAACTTGCTAAATTTGCACACTGTATATTAATGTATTTCTGTTGTATTTTTGATTTTTGTTTTGTTTTACCCCATATGTAACTCTGTGTTGTTGTTTTTTATCGCACTGCTTTGCTTTATCTTGGCCAGGTCGCAGTTGTAAATGAGAACTTGTTCTCAACTGGTTTACCTGGTTAAATAAGGTGGAAAAAATAAAAATAAAAAAAAAATAAAAAATTATGTATAACTACTTCATATATCTTTAGCTATGACTGGTTTCATGTGTTCATCCATGTCTGAATCAGCTGTTACTGTCCTTGTTGCAGTTTCTATCCATGGAGGTCTGATCCCTCAAATCAGATCAAGTTCCTGGTGGATTCTGTCTCAAGCAGCAGAGTGGGAGGAGCAGACAGAGAGAAGACATGAAGCTGCATCATCAATGTTGACTACAGCCCTTTCTTTCTCAGTGGAGACAATTCTAAACAGAGTGATTCTGCTGGATATGTACTCACATGTGAAGGATATGAGACTCAACAGCAGGAGGTCCTCCAGCATTACAGCCAGTTACCAGTCAGCCAGTCCGCAGTTGGTCCATAGCTTCAAAGAGAAAGGCCTCCCCTCTAGAAGTGCTGAACTCAACCAGAGAAGAAACGTAGA
>LR778274.1:10184180-10213677 GCA_902810595.1 Coregonus sp. 'balchen'
TTTTCTACGTTGTTTTTTAAGAATTAGTCTATTTGGTGTTGTTTCTTAAAGATTTAGTCATCTCTTAAAAGGTGAAGTTAGTCATCTTTGTCATATTCTGGTTAGAAGTAATCACCACCACCCTTCAGGCTGTCAATAATATCTATTGTAAAGTTTACTAGAAGCTATACGCAGACGCGGCAGCGTTGCAATCACAACAAGGGGCGGCTCCTTGGTAATACGATCCAGCTTTCGGACTGACTTCTTTTACTAACCTGAAAGGTGTTCAGAGCACTATTTATTTCCTTTCCTCTGCATTGGGCGGGGCGGGCAGTGTGTCGCGTTGGTTCCTTCATCTGATCTATAGGCTTTTCATCAAAGTATCCTATTTAGCATTGATAACCAAATATAGTCTTAGTGACTGTTCAAACAATAGTGTAGCCTTAAAGAATCCCCCCAGAATGTATTTTTTATAGAAGTGATAACGTTATTCTAGGCTAAAGCAAAAATGATGATGTGATGGAATTTTTCTACGTTGGTGTTTTTCTATCTACCAATTTCTATGTTCTATGTTTTGTGTTTTTCTATAAACCAATTTCTATGTTTTAATGTTTTGTGTTTTTTGATAAACCAATTTCTGTGTTCATGCTCTGTGTTCAAGCAAGTGACTGACTGAACAATCCTCACTATCAGTAGCTGCAATTCGGCAGTACGCCCAGAGCTTTTGTTTTGAGAACGAAAGATATCTCAGTTTCAAGGTCTCAGCTTAGAGAGAAGAAGCCTCGTGAGGTATTGGCCTGTCACATGTTATGCACCAGTATTGGTCGGTCACGTGAACGAAGCAAACGTTAATGATTAATGAATTATGAATGACCTAAATCATACAAAAAAATTACTTGTCTGCAGTATATAAGAGAACTAACGGGACTGCCCCGTGAGAGCTCCTGACAGACGTTCACTATGGTGCATTATAGTTTGTTGGAACCTCTCCAGCGCGCAATAAAGGATGATTCATTTAAGATTGACTTCGATCGTCCCTGTGAAAGAATTTCCACAACAATGACATTCTATTTTTAGCTGATATGGGAGAGAATACATTGAAGCAGCAATATCAAATCCGCATAAAGGTTGTAGGTTACACTGACAGGTAACAGGAATATTTACCAGGGCATGTTATTTAATTATAAATCGGATTATTTAACTTGGAGATGTTGGGAAGCTAAAAGGCTAGCTAGCTTTCAGTGTTTAGCCAACTTGGAGATGTTGGGAACTAAAAGGCTAGCTAGCTTTCAGTGTTTAGCCAACTTGGAGATGTTGGGAACTAAAAGGCTAGCTAGCTTTCAGTGTTTAGCCAACTTGGAGAAGTGGGAACTAAAAGGCTAGCTAGCTTGCAGTGTTTAGCCAACTTGGAGATGTTGGGAACTAAAAGGCTAGCTAGCTTTCAGTGTTTAGCCAACTTGGAGATGTTGGAACTAAAAGGCTAGCTGGCTCTCAGTGTTTAGCCAACTTGGAGAAGTGGGAACTAAAAGGCTAGCTAGCTTTCAGTGTTTAGCCAACTTGGAGATGTTGGGAACTAAAAGGCTAGCTAGCTTGCAGTGTTTAGCCAACTTGGAGATGTTGGAACTTAAAGGCTAGCTAGCTTGCAGTGTTTAGCCAACTTGGAGATGTTGGAACCTAAAGGCTAGCTAGCTTTCAGTGTTTAGCCAACTTGGAGATGTTGGGAACTAAAAGGCTAGCTAGCTTTCAGTGTTTAGCCAACTTGGAGATGTTGGGAACTAAAAGGCTAGCTAGCTTTTAGTGTTTCACCAACTTGCTAGCAAGGGAAGACAAGAACTCTTCTTTTGCTTCACAACAAATGAGAAGACAACAAGAATCCCACCCCCAAAAAAGGTATTTTGTTTAGAAGTAATAACTAGTTGATTCCAGGCTATTGTGAAATGATAGAAAACCTGCTGTAGCCAACTAGCTAGCCATGGGATCTGTTCTCTGTGACCAAAACAGTTATATTAGCTGATATGGGGATAATACACAAACAGCATCCAGACACCAGAACGTAGGGCTTTAGGGTTAGGTCTGTTCTCACTACACTTACAACCAGACGTAGGGTTAGGGTTAGATCTGTCATACACTACACTTCACACCAGACGTAGGGCTTAGGGTTAGGTCTGTCTCACTACACTTCACACCAGACGTAGGGCTTTAGGGTTAGGTCTGTCTCACTACACTTCACACCAGACGTAGGGCGTTAGGGTTAGGTCTGTCTCACTACACTTCACACCAGACGTAGGGCGTTAGGGTTAGGTTGTCTCACTACACTTCACACCAGACGTAGGGCTTTAGGGTTAGGTCTGTCTCACTACACTTCACACCAGACGTAGGGCGTTAGGGTTAGGTCTGTCTCACTACACTTCACACCAGACGTAGGGCGTTAGGGTTAGGTCTGTCTCACTACACTTCACACCAGACGTAGGGCGTTAGGGTTAGGTCTGTCTCACTACAACTTCACACCAGACGTAGGGCTTTAGTTGGGTCTGTCTCACTACACTTCACACCAGACGTAGGGCGTTAGGGTTAGGTCTGTCTCACTACACTTCACACCAGACGTAGGGCGTTAGGGTTAGGTCTGTCTCACTACACTTCACACCAGACGTAGGGCGTTAGGGTTAGATCTGTATCAGTACCTTCTACATCCACAGACATCTCAGTATACGGCTCGTCCTCCATTTGCCTCAGAGCTACAAAACACCACTGCTGTCAGAACTACCATTACCCACAACACACTGCTGTCAGAACAACATTACAGAGAACATCCTGCTGTCAGAACTACATTACCCACAATACACTGCTATCAGAACTACATTACAAAGAACATCCTGCTGTCAGAACTACATGACCCACAACACACTGCTATCAAAACTACATTACCCACAACACACTGCTATCAGAACTACTTTACCAACAACACACTGCTGTCAGCACTAGAGCTGCAGAACTACATTACCCAAAACAAATTATATTATTGCCCACAACACACTGTTGCAAACAACAGAACTACATTACCAACAACACCAATGCTGTTCAGCCATAGAGCTGCAGAACTACATGACCCCAAAACACACTGCTATCAAAACTACATTACCCACAACACACTGCTGTCAGCACTAGAGCTGCATAACTACATTACCCAAAACACATTATATTATTGCCCACAACACACTGTTGCAAACAACAGAACTACATTACCAACAACACACTGCTGTCAGCACTAGAGCTACAGAACTACATTTCCCAAAACACACTGCTATCAGAACTACATTACCCACAACACACTGCTGTCAGCACTAGAGCTGTAGAACTACATTACCCAAAAACACATTATATTATTGCCCACAACACACTGTTGCAAACACCCAGAACCACAACAATACCCTGCTGAAAGTACCCAGAAATACTCCCAAAACTGCATGAAATCGTGTCTTTAAGGAATACCTGGGATAAGGATAAAGTAATCCTTCTACCCCCCCCTTATCCCCCCCCCCCCAAAAAAATAAAAAAAAAAACATATTGTAAAAGTGGTTATCCCACTGGCTATAAGGTGAATGCAACCAATTTGTAAGTGGCTTCTGGATAAGAGCGTCTGCTAAATGAACGTTAAGACATGTAAATGTAAATTACCTGGACAGAACTGCTAGAACTCCATTACCAGATTCAGACTACAGTAACATGGATCTTAATGTGCTGAAATTCACCCTCCTTTGCTGTGAATTACCTGCTGATTGATTATTTTATCTCTGGTTAGGTTATACCTCTGTTGTTCTGTAAAGTCTATTGTCTGTCTCAATCAGAGTATTATTACACTACCGTTCAAAAGTTTTGGGTTCAACTTAGAAATGTCCTTTGTTTTCGAAAAGAAAATCAATTTTTTTGTCCATTAAAATAACATCAAATTGATCAGAAATACAGTGTAGACATGGTTAATGTTGTAAATGGCTATTTGTAGCTGGAAACAGTTGAAAAGGCGACTCCGGGATGCTGACCTTTAGGCAGGGTCCAAAGAAAAAAGCCATATCTCAGACTGGCCAATAAAAATAAAAGAGTCGCCTCTTCACTGTGACGTTAGGACTGGTGTTTTTGCGGGTACTATTTAATGAAGCTGCCAGTTGAGGACTGTGAGGCGTCTGTTTCTCAAACTAGACACACTAATGTATTTGTCCTCTTGCTCAGTTGTGCACCGGGGCCTCCCACCCCTTTTTCTATTCTGGTTAAAAACCAGTTTGGCTGTTTGTGAAGGGGAGAAAGTACCCCCAAGGTTGAGGGGAGATCTCATTTTCGGGGCAATTTCTCCAGGGAAAGCCTTCATTTCTCAGAACAAAGAATAGACGAGAGTTCAAAGAAATTATTTGTTTTGGCCATTTTGATCTGAAAAACCCCAAAAGCTGATGCCCAAAACTAAACTAGTCTCAAGAAGGGCGTTTTTATTGCTTTTTTAATCAGCATTTCACAAATAATTAAAAAAGGTTTTAATTTATAAATTAGTTTTTTAAAAGATCAACTTGGGATTACCCCAAAACAAACGTGCCATTGGAACACGGGACTGTTTGGGGGTTGCTGATAATGGCCTCTGTAGCCTTTAGTTTTCATAAAAAATTCAGCCGTTTCCATCCAATACCCTTTAAACATTAAAAGTCTACACTGTATTTCGGATCAATTTTGTTTTTTTAAGGGACAAAAAAAAGAAGCTTTTTTTTAAAAAAGGAAAAATTTCAAGTGACGCCAACTTTTGAACGGTAGGTTTTACTAAAATAAAAAGGAACTCACCCCCTAGGGACACGCCGGAAATCCCGTCTTTGGTTCTGGAACATTTTTTGTGTTTTCCCTTGATCCCCTTGTCAGCACAGGGATCACCCAAATCACAGCCATAAAAAAACAAAAAGGAACAAAGAATCGGCCCATGAAACCCCAAGAGGAGTAATGGAGGGAACAACGGGGCGCTGGGGTGAGGACAGAGGCCATGTTGATCCCTAGATCTAACAGACTGGCGTGTGGTGAAGGACAGAGGACCATGTTGATCCCTCTGTCAAACAACTGGTGCGGGTGGGAAGGCCCGAGGACCATGTTACCCTAGATCAAACAGAGGGTGTGGGTGAAGGAAGGGGGCCATGTGATCCCTATGATCAAACAGGGGTGCTGTGGGGGAAGGAGCAGAGGCCCATGTTGATCCTACTATCTAACAGACTGGTGCGGGGGAAAGGGACAGGGCCATTTTGATCCCTACTGTCTAACAGATGGTGCTTGGGGGAAGGAGACGAGGACCATGTTGATCCCTATATTAAAGAGGGGGCTGGGTGAAGGGAGACAGGGGGACCATTTTTTTGACCCTACTGATTAACAATGGTGCTTGGTGAGGAAGGGGGACCATTTTGATCCCTACTGATCTAACAGACTGGTGCTTTTGGGTGAAGGACAGAGGACCATGTGATCCTACTGACTAAAGACTGGGCTGTGGTGAAGGACGGGGACCATGTTGATCCCAAAATTCTAACAGCGGTGCGGGGGAAAGGACGGGGACCATTTTGATCCCCCTGATCTAAAAAGGGTGTGGGGGAAAGGACAGAGGACCTTTTTATCCCTACTGACTAACAGACTGTCGTGGTGAAGGACAAGGACCATTTTTGCCCCCCGGATCAACAGACGGTGCTTGGGGGGGAGACAGAGGACCATTTTTCCCCTCGACTAAACAGACGGGTCTGTGGTGGGACAGAGGCCCATTTGATCCCTCACAGATTAAAGGGGTTTTTTCCCTGAAAGGGGTTAAGGTGGAATGAAGGGAAAAGTTTCCCCGGGGGGAAGACTACCTGTAGATCAGGGGGTCAAACCGTTTTCGGGTGATGACCTCTTGACGACCTGAGTGAAAACGACAGATATGAACCCAACGGGGAAATGGACAGGCAGTTTTTTCCCATTCGAAGAGAAAAGATGAAAAGAGGAGAGAAGGGGGGGAGGGAAAGGAAAAGGGGGGAAAAGAGGGGGGGGGGGGGGGAAGGGGTTTGGGGGAGAAGAAGGGGAAGAGAAAAGAGGAGAGAAGAGGGGGGAGAGAGAACAAAATAATCAAACACTGTGTGGTGTGGGTGTCCCTTCCCCAGGGGTAGGTTGGTAGGGCCCCATGCTGTAAAGGATGTTGATGATGTGGGGGTTTTCCCCTTTCCCCCCATGGAGTTTTGGGTAGGGCTCCTCTTAAAGGGTTTTTGAGATGTGTGGTTCTTACCCCCAGGGGGGTAGTGTTGGGTAGGGCTCCATGCTGTAACAGGATGTTGATGATGTGTGTGTCTCCTTACCCCAGTGGTAGTGTTGGGTAGGGCTCCATGCTGTAACAGGATGTTGATGATGTGTGTGTCTCCTTACCCCAGTGGTAGTGTTGGGTAGGGCTCCATGCTGTAACAGGATGTTGATGATGTGTGTGTCTCCTTACCCCAGTGGTTGGGGGTTTTGCCATGTTTTGGTAACGGTTTTGATGATTGTGTGTCCCCTTCCCCCATGGTATGTTGGGTAGGGCTCCTTCTGAACGGAAATTTGATGAGTGTGTGCCCTTCCCCCGTGGTAATGTTGGGTGGGGGTCCTGCTTTAACCGGTTTTTGATGATGGGTTTTCCCCCCAAGGGGGATTTTGGGGTAGGGCCCCACTGTAACGATGTTGATGTGTGGTGTCCCCTTACCCCGTGGTATTGGGTAGGGGGCCCATGCTGTAACAGAATTTTGATTGGTTGGTTTTTCCCTTACCCCGGGTAGTGTTGGGTAGGGCTCCATGCTGTAACAGGATGTTGATGATGTGTGTTTTCCCCTTTTTACCCAGTTTTTAGTTTGGGTGGGGTCCATGTTTGAACAGGATTTTTGATGATGTGGTGCTCCTTACCCAGGGGTAGTTTTGGGTGGGCCCATGCTGTAACGGACTTTTATGATGGTGTGTCTTTACCCAGTGGTATTTGGTAGGGCTCCTGGAAAAGGAGTTGAGTTTTGTGTGTGTCCCCTTCCCCCCCGGGGGTTTGTGTGGGGTAGGGCCAGCGAAAACAGGATGTGAGATGGGGTTGTCTCCTTACCCCGGGTAGTGGGGGGTAGGGCTCCACTGTAACAGGTTGAGGGTTGTGTTCCACCCCATTGGTAGTGTTGGGTGGGGTCCATGCTGAACAGGATTTTGATGTTGTGTGGTCCCCTTTTACCCCAGTGGTAGTGTTGGTAGGGCCCCATGCTGAAAAGGGGATGTGATAGTGTGGGCTCCTTACCCCAGGGTGGTTGGGTAGGGCCCAGTTTTTACGGAAGTTTTGATGAGGTTTTTGGGCCCCTTCCCCCAGTGGTGGGTTTGGGTGGGGTCCATCTGTAACGGATGTTGATGAGTGGTGTCTCCTTACCCGTGGTAGTGTGGGTAGGGCCCCCATGTGAAACAGGATGTTGTTTGATTGTTGTTTCCCTACCCCATGTAGTGTGGGTAGGGCCCTGTTTGAAAAGGGGTTTTTGATGTGGTGTGTCTCCTTACCCCAGGGGTGGGTTTTTGGGTGGGGCCCCTGCTGTAACGGAGTTGAGGGGTTTTGGTTTTCCCCTACCCCGGGTAGTTTTGGGTAGGGGCTCCATGCTGAAAGGATGTTGATGATTGGTGTTCCTTACCCCCAGGGTGTGTTGGGGGGGGCCCTCCATTTTTAACAGGATGTTGAGGTGATGTCTCCTTCCCCCATGGTGTTTTGGGGTAGGGCTCCATGCTGGTAAAGGTTTTGATGATGTTGTTTCCTTACCCCCAGTGGAAAGTTTGGGTGGGGGCTCCATGCGTAAAGGGTTGGAGTGGTGTTCCTTCCCCCCAGTGGTAGTTTTGGGTGGGGCCCATGTTTAAAAAAGGGATGTTGAGATGTGGTGTCTCCTTACCCCATGGTAGGTTGGGTAGGGCTCCATGCTGAAAGGAGGGGTTTGATGATGTTTTGTTGCCCTTTCCCCTGGTATGGGGTGGGGGTCCATCTGTCAGAGTTGAGATGGGGGTTGTTTTTTCCCCCAGTGTATGTTGGGTAGGGCCCATGCTGTAAAGGACTTTGATGATGGTTTTTCCCCTGTGCGCCCTGGTGGAGCGGAGTGTAACCGTTCTGGAGACACAAACAGTTGAGTTTTAAATATTGACATCAAAACACACATTATACAGTAGCGGGGCCCCTTGGCTAGTGTAGAGCACGGGCTTGTAACGCCAAGGTATGGGGTTTGATCCCCGGGCCCCCCAAAAAAAATGAAACCCTGACGTAAGTCGTTTTGGGAAAAAAATCTGCAAAGGCATATTATTTTTAATTTTTAAAACACATTTTAACAAAAACACACCCAAACACAAAACCCCACAACAAACCCCTTACACCAGAAATAGAAAAAAAGAGGGAAAGAGAACAGGAGAGACAGACAAACAGTCAGTAGTTTGGGGTTTTTAAAAAATTTTAAATCCAAAAAGTCACCAATGTCACTAATGAAGTTGCTACTGGTGCGGTACCTTACAAGTTCTAATATTACATTCTGGTACCTTGGTTTTGGCGTTGACACTGGCACCCTGCTGCAAGAGGAAGTTGACCATCTTTACGTTTCCATAGTGACAGGCAACTATGAGAGGGGTGTAGCCGAGCTGAGGAAGACAAGATAAAGACGTTAGGAAAAAGAGAGTGTGTGTGTGCGTGTGTGTGTGTGGGTGGGTGTGGTGTGTGTGAGTGTGTGTGGGCGTGTACCTTGGTTTGCTGGTCCAGGTTAGCGTCACATTTGGCCAGAACTTCTGCTGCATTCACTCTGTCCTCCTGAGTGTGAGGTGGAGGGGTGTCAGACCACTCTGAGAGATGGAGAGAGAGGGGGAGATGGGGGGAGGGAGAGAGAGAGGTGGAGGAGAGAGATGGCGAGGGGGAGAGAGAGGAGAGAGTTGGAGGAGAGAGATGGAGGCCGGAGAGAGGGAGAGAAGAGATGGAGGGGAGAGAGAGAGAGTTAGAGGAGAGAGAGTTGGAGAGAGAGATGGAGGGGGAGGAGAGAGGAGAGAGAGATGGAGGGGGAGGAGAGAGAGGAGAGAGTTGTGGAGAGAGATGAGGGGGAGAGAGAGGTGATGGAGAGAGAGAGTTGGAGGGGGAGATGGAGGGGGAGAGAGGAGATGGAGGGGGAGAGAGAGAGTGAGATGGTTGTGAGAGATGGAGGGGGAGAGAGAGAGAGAGAGTTGGAGAGAGAGTGGAGGGGGAGAGAGAGAGAGAGATTGGAGGAGAGGAGGAGAGATGGGGAGCGGGGGAGAGAGAAGGGGAGGGGGAGAGAGAGAGTTGTTGAGAGTTGAGAGAGATGGAGGGGTAAGAGAGAGGAGGATGAGAGAGTTTGTGAGAGAGATGGAAGGGGGAGGAGGAGAGATGAGAGTTGGAGAGAGAGATGGGAAGGGGGGAGAGAGATGAGAGTTGGCGAGAGAGATGGAGGGGGAGAGAGAGAGAGAGAGTGAAGTGGAGAGAGAGGATGGGAGGTGGGAGAGAGAGAGAGAGCGTTGGAGGAGAGAGATGGGAGGGGGGGAGGAGAGAGAGGAAGAGACGTATGGGTATTGCTAGAGCGATATTGGATGTGTGCTCAACTCTGCTTAGTGTGTGTGTGTGAGTCTCTGTCCCCCTACCTTAGTAGGAGTGTTGACGTGTGCCCCCCTTGCCCAGCAGGAGGGTGGTCATATCACTGTGCCCCTCCTGTGAGGCCAGGTGTAGAGGGGTCACCCCCTGTTTGGTCAGGACGTTGGTCTCCGCTCCGTAGTGCAGCAGAGACGAGGCGATGGACGTCTGGTTCTTCTTGGCCGCGATGTGGAGGGGGGTGTAGCCATTCTGAGAGCAGAGAGGATTGTGGGTAGGAGGAATATGTCAGATACTGCAATAAGAACCATTTAGGTCCTGAGATGAGGATTACAATTCATTTGAGGTAAACAGTTAGTGTTTGATAACTGGATAGTTTTAGGGTACGGTTCAACAAGTAGTGTTATTATAGGGGATTCTAGTTATGGGTCCTGAGTCAACAGTAGGTTTATATAGGGGATAGTCTTATGGGTCTGGTCAAAAGTAGTGTTAATAGGGATAGTCTTATGGGTCTGGTCAACAGTAGTGTTATATAGGGGATAGTCTTATGGTCCTGGCAACCAGTGTGTTATATAGTGGATAGTATTATGTGTCTGGTCAACAGTAGGTTATATAGGGGGATCTAGGGGATAGTTTATGGGTCCTGGCAACGTAGTGTAATAGGGATAGTCTATGGGTCATGGTCACAGTAGTGTTATATAGGGGATTAAGTCGTATGGGTCCTGCGTAACAGTGGTGGTGTATATAGGGGATAGTCTTATGGGTCCTGGTCAACAGTGGTGTTATATAGGGGATAGTCTTATGGGTCCTGGTCAACAGTAGTGTTATATAGGGGATAGTCTTATGGGTCCTGGTCAACAGTAGTGTTATATAGGGGATAGTCTTATGGGTCTGGTCAACAGTAGTTGTTAATAGGGATAGTCTAGGGTCCTGAGTCAACATAGGTTATTAAGGGGATAGTCTTAGGGTCCTGCGTCAACACGTAGCGTTATATAGGGGATAGTATTATGGTTCATGCGTCTCAACAGTAGTGTATATAGGGGATTAGTCTTATGGGTTCCTGGGCAACAGTGGTTTTGTTATTTTTTATAGGGGATGGATTTTAATAGTCTTATGGGTCCTGCGTCAACAGTAGTGTTTATAGGGGATAGTTTTATGGGTCTGGTCAACAGTAGTGTTATATAGGGGGAATAGTCTTATGGGTACTGGTCAAACAGTGGTGGTTTGGTGTATATAGGGGATAGTCTTAGGGGTCCGGTCAACAGTATGTTATATAGGGGATAGTCTTATGGGTCCTGGTCAACAGTAGTGTTATATAGGGGATAGTCTATGGGTCCTGGTCAACAGTAGTGATATATAGGGGATAGTCTTATGGGTCCTGGTCAACAGTAGTGTTATATAGGGGATAGTCTTATGGGTCCTGGTCAACAGTAGTGTTATATAGGGGATAGTCTTATGGGTCCTGGTCAACAGTGGTGTTATATAGGGGATAGTCTTATGGGTCCTGGTCAACAGTGGTGTTATATAGGGGATAGTCTTATGGGTCCTGGTCAACAGTGGTGTTATATAGGGGATAGTCTTATGGGTCCTGGTCAACAGTAGTGTTATATAGGGATAGTCTTATGGGTCCTGGTCAACAGTAGTGTATGATAGGGGATAGTATTATGGGTCCTGGTCACACAGTAGTGTTATATAGGGGATAGTCTTAGGGGTCCTTTTTGGTCAACAGATAGTGTTATATAGGGATAGTATTATGGGTCATGGTCAACGTAGTGTTTATATAGGGGAAGTATATGGTACTGGTCAACAGTGGTGGGATATATGGGGATTAGTCTTATGGGTCCTGGTCAAACAGTGGTGTTATATAGGGATAGTCTAGGGTCATGATCAACAGTAGTGTTATATAGGGGAGAGTCTTATGGGTCCTGAGTCCACACAGTAGTGTTATTAGGGGAGAGTCTTAGGGTCCTGGTCAACAGTAGTGTTAATATAGGGGATTAGTCATGGGCCTGGTCAACAGTAGTGTTCTATAGGGATAGTATTATGGGTCCTGGTCAAAGTAGTGTTATATAGGGGATCGTCTTGGGTCCTGGTAACAGTAGTGTTATATAGGGGATGTCTTATGGGTCCTGGTAACAGTGGTGTTATATAGGGGATAGGTTTCTTATGGGTCTGCGTACAACAGTAGTGTTATATAGGGGGAATTTCGTTTATGGCGGTCCTGGTCAAACAGTAGTGTTATATAGGTGGATAGCTTTATGGTCACTGGGCAACAGTGGTGTTATATAGCGGTTAGTCTTATGGGTCCTGGGGTCAAACAGTGGTGTTAATAGGGGATAGCTTAGGGTCATGGTAAACGTAGGTATATAGTGGATAGTTACTGAAGGGTCTCCTTGGTCAACAGAGTGTATTATAGGGATAGTCTAGGGGTCTGGTCAACAGTTAGTAGTGTTATATGGGATTAGTTAGGGTCCTGGTCAACAGTTGGTGTATATGGGGATAGTCTTATGGGTCCTGGTAACAGTAGTGTATATAGGGTGATAGTCTTATGGGTCATGGTAACAGTGGTGTTTGTATAGGGGATAGTCTTATGGGGCTGGGTCAACAGTGTGGTATATAGGGATAGTATGATGGGTTTGCGTCACAACAGTAGTGGTACATAGGGGATAGTTTATGGGTCCTGGTCAACAGCTAGTGTTAAGTAGGGGATGATAGTCTTATGGGGTCCTGGTCAACAGAGTGTTAGAATAGGGGATATAGTCTATGGGTCCTGGTCACCGTGGTGTTATATAGGGATAGTCTTATGGGTCCTGGGTCAACAGTAGTTGTATATAGGGGATAGTCTGATGCGGTCCTGGTCAACAGTGGTGTTAATAGGGGATATCTTAGGGTCTGGTCAACAGTGGTGGTTATATAGGGGATATCTATGGGTCCTGGTCAACAGTAGTAGTGTTATATAGGGGATAGTCTTATGGGTCCGAGTCAACAGTGGTGTTGTGGATTATAGGTGGTAGTCTTATGGGCCCTGCAGTCAACAGTGGTGTTATATAGGGGATAGTCTTATGGGGTCCTGGGTCAACAGTGGTGTTATATAGGGGATAGTCTATGGTCCTGAGTCAAAGTAGTAGGTTATATAGGGGATAGTATTATGGGTCCTGGTCAACAGTGTGTTATATCGTGGATAGTATTATTGGGTCCTGGTCAACAGTAGCTGTTATATAGCGGGATATAGTCTTATGGGGTCCCCTGGTCAACTAGTGGTGTTATATAGGGGATAGTATTATGGGTTCCTGGTCAACAGTAGTGTTATATAGGGGATAGTATTATGGGTCTCTTCTGTCTCGTCTTTCCTGGTCAACAGTGGTGTTATATAGGGGGGATAGTCTTATGGGTCCTGTCACAGTAGGTTAGATAGGGATAGTCGTATGGGTCTGGTCAACAGTGGTGTATATATGGGGATGTCTTAATGGGGCCTTGGTCAACAGTAGGTATATAGGGGATAGGTCTTATGGGTCCTGGTCAAATAGTAGATGTGCTATAGGGGATTAGTCTAGGGGTCCTGGTCACAGTAGTGTTATATAGGGGATATTTTAGGGTCCTGGTTCAACAGTGGTGTGTAACTATATAGGGGAGGGATAGTCTTATAGTGCCTGGTCAACAGTAGTGTGATATAGGGGATAGTCTTATGGGGTCATGGTAACATAGTGTTATATAGGGGATAGTCTTATGGGTCCTGGTCAACAGTAGTGTTATATAGGGGATAGTCTTATGGGTCCTGGTCAACAGTAGTGTTATATAGGGGATAGTCTTATGGGTCCTGGTTCAACAGTAGTGTTATATAGGGGATAGTCTTATGGGTCCGGTCAACAGTAGTGTTAATAGGGGATAGTTTAGGGGGTTTCTGGTCAACACAGTTAGTGTTATAAGGGGATAGTCTATGGGTCTGGTTCAACAGTAGTGTGATATGAGGGACTTATAGTCTTATGGGTCCTGGTCAACAGTAGTGTTATATAGGGGATAGTCTTATGGGTCCTGGTCAACAGTAGTGTTATATAGGGGATAGTCTTATGGGTCCTGGTCAACAGTAGTGTTATATAGGGGATAGTCTTATGGGTCCTGGTCAACAGTAGTGTTATATAGGGGATAGTCGTAGGGTCCTGGTCAACAGAGTGGTATATAGGGGATAGTCTATGGGGTCATGGTCAACAGTATCGTGTTATATAGGGGCTAGTCTATGGGTCCTGGTCAACAGAGTGTTATATCGGGGATAGTCTATGGGTCCTGGTCAAACGTAGGCTATATAGTGATAGTCTATGGGTCCATGTGTCAACCAGTAGTGTTTATATAGGGGATAGTCTTAGGGTCCTGGGTCAACAGTAGTGTTATTATTTTTTTTTGGGGATAGTCTATGGGTCCTGCGGGTCAACAGTAGTGTATATAGGGATGATAGTCTTAGGGGGTCCTGGGTCAACAGTAGTGTTTATATAGGGGATAGTCTTAGGGGTCCTGGTCAACAGTAGTGTTATATAGGGGACAGCTAGCGGGTTCCTGAGTCAACAGTAGTGTTTCGTGTTATATAGGGGATAGTATTAGGTCCTGAGTCAAAAGTAGGGTATATAGGGGATAGTCTTATGGTCCTGGTCACATGTGTTATATAGGGATATAGTTCTTATGGGGTCCTGGTCAACAGTAGTGTTATATAGGGGATAGTCTTATGGGTCCTGGTCAACAGTAGTGTTATATAGGGGATAGTCTTATGGGTCCTGGTCAACAGTAGTGTTATATAGGGATAGTGTTGGGTCCTGGTTCAACAGTAGTGTTTATATAGGGATAGTCTTATGGGTCACTGGTCTCAACAGTTAGTGTTATATAGTGGATAGTCTTATGGGTCCTGGTCAACAGTAGGTGTTATATAGGGATAGTCTTATGGGTCCTGGTCAACAGTAGTGTTATATAGGGGATAGTCTTATGGGTCCTGGTCAACAGTAGTGTTATATAGGGGATAGTCTTATGGGTCCTGGTCAACAGTAGTGTTATATAGGGGATAGTCTTATGGGTCCTGGTCAACAGTAGTGTTTATCAACTGATAGTCTTATGGGTACTGCGCAACAGTTAGTGTTATAGTGTTAGTATAGGGGATAGTCTTATGGGTCATGGTCAACAGTGGTGGTTAGATAGGGGAATATATGGGTCTGGGCAACAGTGATGTTATATAGGGGCTTTTAAAGTCTTATGGCGTCCTGGTCAACAGTGGTGAGGGTTATTATATAGGGGATAGTCTTATGGGTCCTGGTCAACAGTGGTGTTATATAGGGGATAGTCTTATGGGTCCTGGTCAACAGTGGTGTTATATAGGGGATAGTCTTATGGGTCCTGGTCAACAGCGGTGTTATATAGGGGATAGTCTTATGGGTCCTGGTCAACAGTGGTGTGAATAGTGAATAGTCTTATGGGTCTGTGTAAAAGTATGGGGTTTATTATAGTGGGATAGTTTATGGGCTCCTGGTCAAACAGTGGTGTTATATAGGGGATAGTCTTATGGGTCCTGGTCAACAGTAGTGTTATATAGTGGATAGTCTTATGGGTCCTGGTCAACAGTAGTGTATATAGGGGATAGTCTTATGGGTCCTGGTCAACAGTGGTGTTATATAGTGGATAGTCTTATGGGTCCTGGTCAACAGTAGTGTTATATAGGGGATAGTCTTATGGGTCTGGTCAACAGTAGTGTTATATTAGGGATGGATAGGTCTTAGTGGTCCTGGTTTCAACAGTAGTGTTATTATAGGGATAGTCTATGGGTCCTGGTCAACCAGTAGTGTTATATAGGGGATGATAGTCTTTGGGTCATGGGTCAACAGTAGTGTATAGATAGGGGATAGTCTTAGGGTCCTGGTCAAACAGTAGTGTACATATAGGGGGATAGTCTTATGGGTCCTGGTCAACAGTAGGTTATATAGTGGATAGTCTATGGTCACTGGTCAACAGGTAGTGTTATATAGGGGATAGTCTTAGGTCCTGGTCAAACAGTAGTGTTATATAGTGGATGTCTTATGGGTCCTTGGTTCAACAGTGTGTTATATAGGGGATAGTATTATGGGTCCTGGTCAAACAGTAGTGTATATAGGGGATAGTCTATGGGCATGGTCAACAGTAGTGTTATCTTATAGGGGATGTCTATGGGTCCTGGTCAACAGTAGTGTACTATATAGGGGATAGTCTTATGGGTCCTGGTCAACAGTAGTGTTATATAGTGGATAGTCTTATGGGTCCTGGTCAACAGTAGTGTTATATAGGGGATAGTCTTATGGGTCCTGGTCAACAGTAGTGTTATATAGGGGATAGTCTTATGGGTCCTGGTCAACAGTAGTGTTAATATAGGGGATAGTCTTATGGGTCCTGGTCAACAGTAGTGTACTATATAGGGGATAGGGTGGCATTTCAGATGCATCCATGGATGGAGTTGAAATTGTTTTGTATACTGTTCATTATATAAAAAATAGAGTGAAACGGGAGGCCCACTATTGACATTGTTTTCTTTTCGTCCCCACACAAAAGGTTTTAAAATTTGTTCTGTAAAAAATATCCCTAATGAACAGGACCCAGGAGGTGCTATCTAAACGTGGCCATGGAAAACATTTAGAAAGGCTTTCCCTCCAGGGGGTGTGTTTTCTGACCTTGGCGGTGGCGTGGGCGGACCGCCCCCCCTTTATCAGCCGCGCAGCGCCACCTGCGGTTGTATAGTGGAGCTGCCAAGTGGCAGCGGAGGTCAGAACGTTTCGGGAGGAGAGGAACATCACCACACTGTAAACGGCTCATCATTCATCTATCCTCTCTTGTTAAACTCTAAATATTCGTAACAATAGATGTAGAGAGATCTGAGAGAGATAGAGCTATGACTCTATAGCTACATCTGATATATACTGTAGAGGAGAGAGAGAGAGAGACGAGAGAGAGAGAGCAGAAGAGAGAGATGAGAGAGAAAAGAGAGAGAGAAGGAGAGGGGGGGGAAAAAGCGAGAAAGAGAGAGAGAAAGAGAGAGAGTAGCAGAAAGGAAGGAAACAGACGAGAGAAGAGGAGAGAGAAAGAGAGGAGAGAGAGAAGGACGATAGGAAAGAGAGAGAGAGGAGAAGGAGAGGACAGAAGAAGAGAGCAGAGAGGAGAGGGAAGAGAGAGAGAGACGAGAAGGGAGATCGAAAGAGAGAGAGAGAGGAGAGCGAAGGAGAGGGGAAGAGAGAAAGAGAGCTAGAGAGAGAAAGGAAGATAAGGAAGGGGAAAAGAGAGAGAGAGAGGATGAAGGAGAGGAAAAGCCTCTCTCTATCTCTCTCTCCTTCGTCTGCCTCCTCTTCTCCCTCTCTCTCTCATCTCTCTCTTCTCTCTCCCTTCTCTGTTCATCTCTCGCTCTCTCTCCTTCTCTGCCCTCTCTCTCTCTCTCTCTCTCTCTCTCTCTCTCTCCTTCTCTGTCATCTCTCTCCTTCTCTCTATTCATTCTCTCCTTGTGCCCTCTCTCTCTCCTTCTATAATCGATTTCTATGATAACACCATTCTAGTGATAACACCATTCTAGTTATTGTATTTCTATGATAACACCATTCTAGTTATTGTATTTCTAGTTATTTTATTTCTGTGATATGACCAGTTCTAGTTATTGTATTTCTAGTTATTGTATTTCTGTGATAAGACCATTTCTAGTTATTGTATTTCTATGATAACACCATTCTGGTTATTGTATTTCTATGATAACACCATTCTAGTTATTGTATTTCTGTGATAACAGCAGTTCTAGTTATTGTATTTTAGTTATTTGATTTCTGGTGTGATAGACCGTTCTAGTTATTGTTATTTCAGTTATTGTATTTCTGTGATAAGACCAGTTAGTTATTGTATTTCTATGATAACACCAGCTCTAGTTGCTGTATGTCTATGATAATACCTTGCCGGCGTCGTCGGGCATAGCTTTGCGCTGCAGGAGGAGTTTTGCCACCTCCAGGCTTCCATACTTGGCTGCTACATGTAGAGGAGTGAATCCTTTCTGTAAGGGGGGAAGGATACATGTAGAGGTGAGGATCCTTTCTGTAAGGGGGGAAGGATACATGTAGAGGTGAGGATCCTTTCTGTAAGGGGGGAGGGATCAGGGATACAGTGGTAGAGGTGATGATACCTTTCTGTAAGGGGGGAAAAGGGAGAGGAACTGTAGAGGTGAGGATCCTTTCTGTAAGGGGGGAGGGATCGGGGGGAGGGCACCTGTAGAGGTTGAGGATCCTTTTGTAGGGCGTGGAGGGATACATGTGGAGGTGAGGATCCTTTCTGTAAGGGGGGAGGGATACATGTAGAGGTGAGGATCATTTCTGTAAGGGGGGAAGGATACATGTAGAGGTGAGGATCCTTTCTGTAAGGGGGGAAGGATACATGTAGAGGTGAGGATCTTCTTGTTAGGGGGAGGAAGGATACATTGTAGATGGTGAGGATCCTTTCTGTAAGGGGGGAAGGATACATGTAGAGTGAGGATCCTTTCTGTAAGGGGGGAAGGATACATGTAGAGGAGAGGAGGTAGATACAGCTTTGTGTGTGTGTATATGTAGTTATGTGTGTGTCCTACATTGGTGGCCAGTTGTGTGTGTGTGTGTGTGTGTGTGTGTGTGTGTGTGTGTGTGTGTGTGTGTGTGTGTGTGTGTGTGTGTGTGTTTGTGTGAGTATACAGAGCATTCGGAAAGTATTCAGACCTCTTCATTTTTTCCACATTTTGTTACGTTACAGCCTTATTCTAAAATTGATTAAATTAATGTTTTTACTCATCAATCTACACACAATACCCGATAATGGAAAGGCGAAAACAGGTTTTTAGAAATGTTTACAAATATATTACAAATAAAAAACAGAAATACCTTATTTACATAAGTATTCAGACCCTTTGCTATGAGACTCGAAATTGAGCTCAGGTGCATCCTGTTTCCTTTGATCATCCTTGAGATGTTTCTACAACTTGATTGGAGTCCACCTGTGGTAAATTCAATTGGTTGGACATGATTTGGAAAGGCACACACCTGTCTATATAAGGTCCCACAGTTGACAGTGCATGTCAGAGCAAAAACCAAGCCATGAGGTCGAAGGAATTGTCCATAGAGCTCCGAGACAGGATTGTGTCGAGGCACAGATCTGGGGAAGGGTACCAAAAAATGTCTGCAGCATTGAAGGTCACCAAGAACACAGTGGCCTCCATCATTCTTAAATGTAAGAAGTTTGGAACCACCAAGACTCTTCCTAGAGCTGGCCGCCCGACCAAACTGAGCAATCGGGGGAGAAGGGCCTTGGTCAGGGAGGTGACCAAGTACCCGATGGTCACTCTGACAGAGCTCCAGAGTTCCTCTGTGGAGATGGGAGAACCTTCCAGAAGGACAACCATCTCTGCAGCACTCCACCAATCAGGCCTTTATGGTAGAGTGGCCAGAAGGAAGCCACTACTCAGTAAAAGGCACATGACAGCCCGCTTGGAGTTTGCCAAAAGGCACCTAAAGACTCTCTGACCATGAGAAACAAGATTATCTGGTCTGTTGAAACCAAGATTGAACTCTTTGGCCTGAATGCCAAGCGTCACGTCTGGAGGAAACCTGGCACCATCCTTACGGTGAAGCATGGTGGTGGCAGCATCATGCTGTGGGGATGTTTTTCAGCGGCAGGGACTGGGAGACTAGTCAAGATCGAGGGAAAGATGAACGGAGCAAAGTACAGAGAGATCCTTGATGAAAACCTGCTCCAGAGCGCTCAGGACCTCAGACTGGGGTGAAGGTTCACCTTCCAACAGGACAACGACCCTAAGCACACAGCCAAGACAACGCAGGAGTGGCTTTGGGACAAGTCTCTGAATGTCCTTGAGTGGCCCAGCCAGAGCCCGGACTTGAACCCAATCGAACATCTCTGGAGAGACCTGAAAATAGCTGTGCAGCGACGCTCCCCATCCAACCTGACAGAGCTTGAGATGATCTGCAGAGAAGAATGGGAGAAACTCCCCAAATACAGGTGTGCCAAGCTTGTAGCGTCATACCCAAGAAGACTTGAGGCTGTAATCGCTGCCAAAGGTGCTTCAACAAACTTCTGAGTAAAGGGTCTGAATACTTATGTAAATGTGATATACAAAGTTTTTACTTTGTCATTATGGGGTATTGTGTGTAGATTGATGAGATGAAAAAATAAAATCCATTTTAGAATAAGGCTGTAACGTAACAAAATGTGTAAAAAGCGAAGGGGTCTGAATACTTTCTGAATGCACTGTATATATATATATATACACTGAGTATACCAAACATTAAGAACACCTTCCTAATATTGAGTTTCATTCCCTCCATTTGCCCTCAGAACAGCCTCAATTCTTCGGGGCATGGACTCTACAAGGTGTCAAAAGCGCTCCACAGGGATGCTGGCCCCATGTTGACTCCAATGCTTCCCACAGTTGTGTCAAGTTGGCTGGATGTCCTTTGGGTGGTGGACCATTCTTGATACACACGGGAAACTGTTTGAGCGTGAAAAACCCAGCAGCGTTGTATGTTTTTGACACACTACAACCGGTGCGCCTGGCACCTATTACCATACCCCGTTCAATGGCACTTCCATCTTTTGTCTTGCCCATTCACCCTCTGAATGGCAACACATACACAATCCATGTCTCAATTGTCTCAAGGCTTAAAAACTCCTTCTTTAACCTGTCTCCTCCCCTTCATATACACTGATTGAAGTGGATTTTAACAAGTGACATCATAAGGGATCATAGCTTTCACCTGGATTCACCTGGTCAGTCTGTCATGAAAGAGCATGGTGTCCTTAATGTTTTGTACAATCAGTGTCTCTGTATAGTTGTGTGTTTCTCTGTATAGTTGTGTGTGTTTCTCTGTATGTTGTGTGTGTATATTTGGTTTCTCTGGATAAGTTGTGTGTTTCTCTGTTATATTGTGTGTGTGTATCGGTATAGTTGTGTGTGTGTTCTCTGTAGAGTTGGGTGTGTCTTCTGTATAGTTGTGTGTGTTTCTCTGTATAGTTGTGTGTTTCCTGTATAGTTGGGTGTTCTATGGATTTAGTTGTGTGTGTGTTATGTATAGTGTGTGTGGGGGTGTCGTGTGTTGTCTACTGTAATAAGTTGTGTGTGGTCTCTGATAGTTGTGTGTGTGTCTCTGTTATAGGTTGAGTGTGTGTTTTGTGTCTCTGTATAGTTGTGTGTTGTCTCGGTTATAGTTGGTGGTTTTCGCTGTATAGTTGTGTTGTGTCTCTGTATAGTTGGTGTTGTCTCTGTATAGTTGTGTTGTTTATGTTATAGTTGTGTGTTTTCTGTATAGTTGTGTTGTGTTTATGTATAGTGTGTGGTCTCTGTATAGTGGTGGTCTCTGTATAGTTGTTGTTGTCTCGGAGATAGGTGTGTGTTGTATATGTAGGTGTGTGTGTGTCTCTGTATAGTTGTGTGTGTCTCTGTATAGTTGTGTGTGTCTCTGTATAGTTGTGTGTTTCTCTGTATAGTTGTGTGTGTGTGTGTGTGTGTTTCTCTGTATAGTTGTGTGTGTTCTCTGTATAGTTGTGGTGTGTCTCTGTATAGTTGTGTGTGTTTCTCTGTATAGTTGTGTGTTTCTCTGTATAGTTGTGTGTTTCTCTGTATAGTTGTGTGTGTTTTTCTGTATAGTTGTGTGTTTCTCTGTATAGTTGTGTGTGTGTCTCTGTATAGTTGTGTGTGTTTCTCTGTATAGTTGTGTGTGTCTCTGTATAGTTGTGTGTTTCTCTGTATAGTTGTGTGTTTCTCTGTATACAGTGGGGGAAAAAAGTATTTAGTCAGCCACCAATTGTGCAAGTTCTCACACTTAAAAAGATGAGAGAGGTCTGTAATTTTCATCATAGGTACACGTCAACTATGACAGACAAATTGAGATTTTTTTTCTCCAGAAAATCACATTGTAGGATTTTTAATGAATTTATTTGCAAATTATGGTGGGAAAATAAGTATTTGGTCACCTACAAACAAGCAAGATTTCTGGCTCTCACAGACCTGTAACTTCTTCTTTAAGAGGCTCCTCTGTCCTCCACTCGTTACCTGTATTAATGGCACCTGTTTGAACTTGTTATCAGTATAAAAGACACCTGTCCACAACCTCAAACAGTCACACTCCAAACTCCACTATGGCCAAGACCAAAGAGCTGTCAAAGGACACCAGAAACAAAATTGTAGACCTGCACCAGGCTGGGAAGACTGAATCTGCAATAGGTAAGCAGCTTGGTTTGAAGAAATCAACTGTGGGAGCAATTATTAGGAAATGGAAGACATACAAGACCACTGATAATCTCCCTCGATCTGGGGCTCCATGCAAGATCTCACCCCGTGGGGTCAAAATGATCACAAGAACGGTGAGCAAAATTCCCAGAACCACACGGGGGACCTAGTGAATGACCTGCAGAGAGCTGGGACCAAGTAACAAAGCCTACCATCAGTAACACACTACGCCGCCAGGGACTCAAATCCTGCAGTGCCAGATGTGTCCCCCTGCTTAAGCCAGTACATGTCCAGGCCTGTCTGAAGTTTGCTAGAGTGCATTTGGATGATCCAGAAGAGGATTGGGAGAATGTCATATGGTCAGATGAAACCAAATATAACTTTTTGGTAAAAAACTCAACTCGTCGTGTTTTGGAGGACAAAGAACACCATACCTACTGTGAAGCATGGCGGTGGAAACATCATGCTTTGGGGCTGTTTTTTCTGCAAAGGGACCAGGATGACTGATCCGTGTAAAGGAAAGAATGAATGGGGGCCATGTATCGTGAGATTTTGAGTGAAAACCTCCTTCCATCAGCAAGGGCATTGAAGATGAAACGTGGCTGGGTCTTTCAGCATGACAATGATCCCAAACACACCGCCCGGGCAACGAAGGAGTGGCTTCGTAAGAAGCATTTCAAGGTCCTGGAGTGGCCTAGCCAGTCTCCAGATCTCAACCCCATAGAAAATCTTTGGAGGGAGTTGAAAGTCTGTGTTGCCCAGCGACAGCCCCAAAACATCACTGCTCTAGAGGAGATCTGCATGGAGGAATGGGCCAAAATACCAGCAACAGTGTGTGAAAACCTTGTGAAGACTTACAGAAAACGTTTGACCTGTGTCATTGCCAACAAAGGGTATATAACAAAGTATTGAGAAACTTTTGTTATTGACCAAATACTTATTTTCCACCATAATTTGCAAATAAATTCATTAAAAATCCTACAATGTGATTATCTGGAAAAAAAAATCTCATTTTCTCTGTCATAGTTGACGTGTACCTATGATGAAAATTACAGGCCTCTCTCATCTTTTAAGTGGGAGAACAATTGGTGGCTGACTAAATACTTTTTTCCCCCACTGTAGTTGTGTGTGTTTGTCTGTATAGTTGTGTGTGTATAGTGTGTATAGTTGTGTGTGTGTAGTTGTGTGTATCCTACCTTGGTAGCCAGTGAGTGTGAAGCCCCAGCCTCCAGCAACACAGCGGTTGTCTCTAACTGACCCTCCCTGGCAGCGATGTGTAGAGGAGTGTATCCATTAGTGGTGGAGGCGTCAGGATGAGCCATGTGCTGCAGTAACAGCTGGACGATCTCTGTCTTCCCCAGACGGGACGCGATGTGGAGGGGGGTCTGGTCCTCCTGCAGGGATGGAACTGAAGGCTTTAGGGTGCTGGCCAGCTCTCGGCTGGTTAACCACCATGTATCCCAGCCCCCCCGGGTGACATTCTGTGTAAATGCCATATTTGAAAAGACAACATTTTACTAGCCATTGGGTTAGTTTGGCACATTTTCAACTAGGTGGTCTAAAAATGACTGACTTCAAGCTAGTGGGCTAACTTCCTTCCCTGGCTATACATGTCATATTTCACCTGCAAATAGAACTGGTCTCAGACTAGTTGGCTAGTGTCATTTCACCTGCAAATAGAACTGGTCTCAGACTAGTTGGCTAGTGTCATTTCACCTGCAAAAAGCACCAAATGTCAATTACACACCAGTAGTAATGAAGGAATAAAAATCCACAAGTTAAATAAAATAGTATTTGAACGGCGCTGCAAAGTAGCTTTTTACTGCAGTCCGTCTGGCCAGTTGTTAGTCTGACTGATCTGGTCAGTTGTTACTGTGACTGGTCTGTCTGGCCAGTTGTTACTGTGACTGGTCTGTCTGGCCAGTTGTTACTGTGACTGGTCTGTCTGGCCAGTTGTTACTGTGACTGGTCTGTCTGGCCAGTTGTTACTGTGACTGGTCTGTCTGGCAAGTTGTTACTGGCAAGTTGTTACTGTGACTGGTCTGTCTGGTCAGTTGTTCCTGTGACTGGTC
Organism: Coregonus sp. 'balchen'; assembly: GCA_902810595.1. Taxonomy (NCBI): domain Eukaryota; kingdom Metazoa; phylum Chordata; class Actinopteri; order Salmoniformes; family Salmonidae; genus Coregonus; species Coregonus sp. 'balchen'. Next base: position 10,208,059 of record LR778274.1, read on the forward strand.
TGTCTGGCCAGTTTTTACTGTGACTGGTCTGTCTGGCCAGTTGTTACTGTGACTGGTCTGGCCAGTTGTTACTGTGACTGGTCTGTCTGGTCAGTTGTTCCTGTGACTGGTCTGTCTGGCCAATTGTTACTGTGACTGGTCCGTCTGGCCAGTTGTTACTTTGACTGGTCTGTCTGGTCAGTTGTTCCTGTGACTGGTCTGTCTGGCCAGTTGTTACTGTGACTGGTCTGTCTGGCCAGTTGTTGTGTGTACAACTTCCAGAATTATGATTGGCTGTCATTCGCACGGTTGACAACAATAGCAAAAACATTAGAAATCCCACACACACACTAAATGACTCACTCTTGCCACGGCGTCGACCAGAGCTCCGTTCCTCAGGAGACATCGAACCACCTCCATCTGACCAGCTCGGGCAGCCATGTGTAACGCTGTCTCACCACGCTACACACACACACACACAACCACACACAACCACACATTAGAACACACACCATTAGAACACACACCATTAGAGCACACACCATTAGAACACACACCATTAGAACACACACCATTAGAACACACACCATTAGAGCACACACCATTAGAACACACACCATTAGAACACACACCATTAGAACACAAACACAACCACCTCCACTACCAGCTAAAAAGTATGTTGTGATTGGTCAATACTGACTGTAAAACACAGGAAGTGGGTGTGTAGATTTGTAGACATGGAATCACTGGTCACTTTAATAATGGAACACTAGTCACTTTAATAATGTTTACATACTGCTTTACTCATTTCATATGTATATACTGTATTCTACTGTATTTTAGTCAATGCCACTCAGAGATTGCTCATCCTAATATTTATATATTTCTTAATTATATTCTTCTACCTTTAGATTCGTGTGTATATGTTGTGTATTGTTAGATACTACTGCACCGTTGGATCTAGGAACACAAGCGATTTCGCTACACCCGCAATAACATCTGCTAAACGTGTGTACGTGACCAATAACATTTGATTTGATTTGATCCCGTCCTCACGATGTTGCAGACGTCAGGCGAGGCTCCGCTCTGCAGCAGCATCAGCACCATGTTGAGGTGACCCATGAAGGCTGATACATGGATAGGGGTCAGACCAGACTCCGTCACGGCCTGGATGGAGGCTCCGTATTTCACCAGCAGCTCCATCACCTTCACTCGGTTCTTCTTGCAGGCGATGTGCAGCGGAGTGAACCCGTTCTGGCCGCACGGGAAAAACCACACGGCAACGTTATGAGAAAAAAAAAACGTTCAAAACAACGTAACTCAAAACATTCAACTAACGTTGTGGTTACTTTAAAGATATGTATTGTGGTGACATGAATCAACTAGTGAAAAATAAATTGTGTTAGTGTGTGTGTGTGTGTGTGTGTATTAGGTTGTACCAGTGTGTGTGTGTTAGGTCCATACCAGTGTGTGTGTATTAGGTCCATACCAGTGTGTGTGTATTAGGTCCATACCAGTGTGTGTGTATTAGGTTGTACCAGTGTGTGTGTATTAGGTCCATACCAGGTGTTTTTGTTTTGGTTGTCCCTTGTGTGTGTATTAGGTTTACCAGTTGTGTGTATAATCCATACCAGTGTGTGGTATTGGGTTTGTCCATGTGTGGTGTATTAGGTTGTCCCAGTGTTGTCTTTTTGGGGGTCCGTCCAGTGGTGTGTATTAGGTTGTCCCAGGTGTGTGGTTGGGGTCCGTACCAGTGTGTGTGTTTGGTTGTACCAGGTGTGTGTGTTGGCCCCGTCCCAGTGTGTGTGGGGTTAGGTTGTACCATGGTGTGTTTAGGTTGTACCAGGGGGTTTGTGTGTTTAGGTCCGTCCCAGGGGTTGGTTTTGGTTTTCCATTTTTGTCTGTTAGGCCCCTCCAGGGGGTGTTATTGGGGTTGTACCGTGTGTGTGTGTTAGGTCCTCCATTGTTGTTTTTTTAGGTTGTACCAGTGTGTGTGTGTTGGGCCCGTACCGTTTTTGGGTGATAGGTTTACCGGGGGTTTTGGGTGTCCCAGGGGTGTGTATTAGGTCCGTACCAGTTTGTTGTATTGGTTGTACCGTGTGGGTATTGGGGCCCGTACCAGTGGTGTGTGTGTATTAGGTTTCCAGTGTGTGTTGTTATTTTACCATGTGTGTTTGTGGGTTGGCCTACCAGTGCCCTGACTTTGGGGGTTGGCCCTCTTGTCCAAACAGCAGTTGGTGATCTGTATCCCCACAGTGGGCGGCGAAGCAGGCCGTCAGGTATCCAGGGTAAATCTCAACGCGCCTTGTTCTGCGCAGGTGTTTTAACCTCCAAAGGGTTCCCTGGGGGAATGTGGAGGGCGGAGAAAACCTTTAAGGGGGGAGGGGAAGAGGGGGGAGATGGGGGAAAAAAGGGGGGGGAAGAAGGGGGGAGAAGGGGGGGTTTTTAAAAATTCGGGGGGTTTGGGGGGCCCCTTTTTTTAAATTTAACCCCTTTTATCCCCCCCCCCCCGTTTTTTTTTTTTTTTTTATTTTTTTGACTTTTTTTTCCCAATCCCCCTTTTTTTTTTGTTTTTGTTTTTTTCTTCTACTTCTTTTTCCCCCCCCTTTCCCTCTTTTTAAAAAAAATTTTTTCAAAAAAAAAACGGGAAAACGTCACCCCCCAAAAAAAAAATTTTTTAAAAAAAAAAAGGGGGGGGAATTTTTTGTTGTTTCTGTAACCCCGGAGTTCTTTCTACCCTCCTCCTCGTTCTATCCCCCGTAAGTCTCATAAAACAAAGTGGCGAAAATTCTCACCAAAACATAAGAATTATTCGTGTGGTTTGTTTTTTATGTGTGTGTTTGTGTGTGTGTGGGGTGGGTATTGTGTGTTGGGTTTATGTGTGGTTGGGTTTTATTTGTTGGGTGTTTTGTTTGTGTGGTTTGGTGAGGTGGTTGGTGTTGTATTGTGTTGGGGTGTGTGTGTGTGTGTGTGTTTGGGGTTTTTGTGTGTGTGTGTTTGGGGTTGGGGTGTGGGTGTGGTTTTATTGGTTTTTGTGTGTGTGTGGTGGTGTGTTTTTGGGTGGGGTGTGTGTTTGTTGTGTGGTGTGGGTGTGTTGTGTGTGTGTGTGTGTTGTAGTGTGTGTGTTTTGTTTGTGTGTGTGTGTGTGTGGTTGTGTGTGTTTGGTGTTGGTTGTGTTTGGTGTTTTGTTTTGGGGTTGTGTGTGTGTGGGGGTTGGTTGTAGTGTTGGTGTGTGTGTGTTTTGTGTGTGTGTGTGGTGTGTGTGTGTGTTTGGGTGTGGGTTTTGTTTTGTGTGGTATTGTTTTGTTTTGGGGTGTTGTGTACCTGGCCCTTTCCCCCCCGTGGGGGGCTCCCCCTTTTCCCGCAGCAGTTCTACGGCGGGGTCATGTCCGCTCCGCGCTCCACAGTGCAGGGGGGTAAGGCCGTCCTGAAAACAAAACAGCAGATAAAAACCCCCCCCTTTTTTCCCCGAAACCCCCCTTTTCCCGGGCCCCTTCCCCCTTTTCCCAGTCCCCCCCCCTTTCCCAGTCTCCCCCTTTTTCCAGCCCGACTGACGTCTGCTACTTTTAATTTTCCAAAACGCAGGTGGAGCCAAGTAAAGGAAACGTGTAAAAAATTGGGGTTTGGAGAGAGAGACCCCCAGGGGGCCCATCACGCAGACCACAGGGAGCCCACACACCCAACCACGGGGAAAGTAAATCACAGCAGACCACGGGGGTCATCACAGGGGAGAGAGAGACCAAAAAGGGGGTTTTCATCACAGCAGACCCAGGGCGCACCCCACAGCAGACCCCCGGGGGTCATCACAGCGAACCACGGGGAGTATAACACCCACACCACGGGGGGCCCATCACAGCAGCCACGGGGGGTAATCACACGCCCAACAGTGGACTCACAGAAACCCAACGGGGGAGCTCAAAAACGACCCCCGGGGGTCTAAAGCAGACCACGGGGGGCCCTCACAGCAGCCCCCCAGGGATTCATCACAGCAGACCACAGGGAGTCATCACAGCAGACCACAGGGGGTCATCACAGCAGACCACAGGGAGTCACACGCAGCCCACGGGGAGCCCAACACAGCAGACCCCAGGGAGTCATCACAAAAGACCAGGGAAAGTCATCACGCAGCAAACCAAAAGGGAGCCCTAAAGCAGCCACAGGGTCATCACGCGCCCACGGGAGTCATCACAGAAACCCCCAGGGAGCCCCTCAACAGCAAAACCCAAGGGGTCATCAAAACGGGACCACGGGGACCCAATCACAGCGCCCCAAAAGGGCGTCTCACAGAAAAAGGGGAACCACAAGGGCGTCAACACCCGCCCCCAACAGGGGGGGTCATCACAGCAGACCCAGGGAGCCCATCACAGCAGACCAGGGGGAGTCATCACAAGGGGGAGCCCAAAGGGGTCATCACAGAAACCACGGGGGTTCATAAACAGCAGACCACAGGGGGCCCTCACACGGGAACCACAGGGAGTCATCACGGGAGGAGAGGACCACAGGGGGTCATCAAAAGGAAAGACCAGGGGGAGTCATCACGCAGCCCAACAGGGGTCATAAACACAGCCCACAGGGATTTCCATCACAGAGGGAGAGAGACCACAGGGGGTCATCACAGCGAAACAGGACTTTCATACAGCAGCCCACGGGGGGTTTAAATCAAAGCAGACCAACAGGGGGTAAAATCACAGCAGCAAAAAGGGGGAAACAAAAACCACGGGGGGTCTCACAGCAACCACAGGGCGTCATCACAGCAGACCAAAAGGTGGCGCATACAGCAAACCCGGGCCCGTCATCACGCAGCAAGAGGGGGCCGCCACAGGGAGTCATCACACACAAGATGGGACAGGACCACAGGGATTCATCACAGCAGCAAGAGGGGACAAACCAAAGGGAGCCCATCACGGGCAGCAAGAGGGGACAAAACCACGGGGATTTCATCACGCACAAATGGGACAGACCACGGGGGAGTCACCCACAGCGGGCCCAACAGGGAGTCATCACAGCAGACCACGGGGGGTTTCATCCCCGCAGACCACAGGGCTTTCATAAAAACAGACCACAGGGGGGCACCCCGCGGGACCCAGGGGGGGCCCTCAAAAAAAACCCCCACGGGGGGTCATAACAGCAGCCCAAGGGGAGTAATCACGGGGCAACCCCCAGGGAGCCCATCACCAGACCACGGGGGGAAATAAAAAGCAGCCACAGGGGGGGTAAAATCACAGCAGCCCAACGGGAGTCATCAGCAGCCACAGGGGCCCATCACCGGGCCCACAGGGAAAAAACCCCAAGCGGGACCAGGGAGTCTAAACAGCAGCCCAAAAAGGGAGTCACACCAGACCACAGGGATCCCCACAGAAAGCGACCACGGGGAAGTCTCACACAAAACCACGGGGAGTCTTTCAAGCAGACCCCCGGGATCATCACAGCGACCCAGGGGTCACCCAACAGCAGCGACCCACAGGGAGTCATCAAGCAGACCACAGGGATTTCATCACAGAAGACCACAGGGCGTCACACAGAGAAGAGGGGGCCCACAGGGCGTCTCCGCAGCCAAAAGGAGTCATACAGCAGACCAAACCGGGGCCCTCAAAAACCAGGCCCAAACAGGGAGCCCATCACAGAGAAGAGAGACCCCCG
>LR778274.1:10213777-10330580 GCA_902810595.1 Coregonus sp. 'balchen'
AAAAAAATTTTTGATTTTTTTTTTTGCTAAACTTAAAAATTTTTTTTAAAACCCTTTTTTTTTTTCCCCAAAAAACCCCTTTTTTGTAAGGTTGGGGTAAAAAGGGGGGGAAAAAAAAAAAAATTTTTTGGAGGGAGCTAAAGTCCGTTTCCCCAGCGACGCCCCGAAACCTAAAGGGTTTTTGGAGAAGGTCTGTAGGGAGGGTGGGCAAAATCCCTGCTGCGTGTGGCAAACCGGGTCAAGACCTACGGAAACGTGGGAAATTTTTAAATTGCAAAAAAGGGTTTCTGACAAATTTAAGTTCTGTTTTCGGTTATCAAATACTTATGTCATGCAAAAAAGAAAATTTAATTACTTAAAACAACAATGTGATTTCTGGATTTTTGTTTTAGTTTCCGTCTCTCACAGTTGAAGTGTAAATATAAAAAATTAAGACCTCTACATGCTTGTAGTAGGAAAAAACCTGCAAAATCGGCATGTATCAAAACTTGTTCTCCCTATTTTATATACCCAAATAGTAAAAAACCAAAAAAACTCCATAAAATTCACTTTTCTCCCCACTGTATATGATTTCTTTGAAAAAAAAGTCACAGGATTAATAAAACCTGGGATAAGAACATTTAGAAATTTTTTAAAATTAGGTAAGTTTAGTATCTATGGATGGAACTTTTCTTTGAATGATTTCAAGGGCCTCTGAATCTTTTTTAAAAACTTTCTGGGTTAATTAATCTCCACACGGGTAATTCTAAAGGCATAGAGGAGGACTTTAAAAAGTTTATTTAAAATTGGGGAATTTTTACGGGGAAAAGTTGAAATTATAATTTGGAAAAATTATATGATTTAAACCCAAAAAAAATAAAGAAGAGAGAAGAGCTTCCTAATGGGGGACCCCGTTGCTAGAAATTGTACAAACTTACATAGAAGTAAGTTGAGGTTTTATCAAATGTTGTCTTTAAATTTCTTTTTATTATGTTTTAAATAACAACAGTTGGTATTTGAACAAAAATGCAACTACCTGCATTATCAGGGAAGGCACAATCAAATGCAAAACACTTTTACCTAGATCATTTATTTAGTAATGAGATCAGGAAGATAGGAGCAATAAAGAAGCAAGGGACAGTCTCAAAAATAAATAAGGGATGGCAATTGGATGATAAATTACCAATATTACCTAAGTGATTGTTTAGGTAGGTGGTAATATTGATACATGGGCAGTGACATGTGTCAAAAGGAGGGATGGATGGCAGAGCAGATTAGACAACACTTTGTTGCATATGGGATTACTAATATTTAAAAAAATAACTTTTGTTCAAGATGTGTATCTGTTGCTCAAAATAATCACCAGGGCAGACAAAGGGCACCTCAGGGTGAGTATCCTCCGGCTAAGTACCCTTTCCAGCAATTGGAAATTGATTTTATAGAGTTATCACGGAGTGAAGGGAAGACATTTAGAGTAACCCCAGATAAAGATGGGTTATCCCCCCTTTGAGAAAGTGTTGGAAGACCTTACAGAATGCCACAGTTGGCAGGACCAGACAGGCAGACATAGAACTAGAGAATACACTAGCAAAACACATGAGAAAAATTGTTCGTTAACCGTATGTCTAGAATTTGTGTCCTACAGGAGAATTAAAGGAGAAGGTGATTCATAGTATAATAACCTGGAGACTGGGTGTTGATCCATCGTTGAGGAAAAAGGATTGGAAGCAGCCCCGCTGGGAGGGACCATACCAAGTCCTGTTGGTAAACTGCCTTCGCTATAAGAATAGCTGAGAGAGCCACTTGGGTCCACGTTACCCACTGCAAAAAGGTAGGCCCACATACCAACACCGTTGAACACACAGAGTTAAAGAAGAAGAACTGTACCACTAGGTTTCGGGGGTAAACTCTGTTACGAAGAAACCCTACCCCCGACCTTTCATCACTGTGGGGTGTTTATAGAGGTGTGGGTATGGGGAAGTACCAGGCAGGTGGGTCAGGGACAGGATTGGGATGGCGGTTTTTTTGGGATTTTGGGGGACTCTGAGCTGCATCATCATGTTAACCATATTATGGATTAATCCAGGTCAACCTAAACAGGGAAATGATGCACTGATTCGATCTCGTAGAAATACTGAACCAAGAAAGACTATTGGGGGGAATGATTATTTTAATAGTTAAAGTCAGTTTAGGACAAGATGGGGGGATTCAAGATACATTAGACTTCTCCCATGAGAGATATGGATGTTTTGGGGGCTTTGGTAAGAAGGGGGGCGTGTACATGAAAGTTAGGTCCTAGAAGGTATGGTAAATGCATTTGCACTGGGAAAACGCTCAAGTCCTTGGGCAGGGTGTTTTAAACATACCTGGGGAACATACTATGAGAATGGAATGGACGCAGCACACCGATGGGGAATTAAACAAACCCATGATAAATGTAAAACGGAACTGGTGATAACGGTAAAGTCAATTATGCAAGATGACATAGCAAGGAACTATTGGGCCTGTGTTGATGATTTCGGGGCAGATATATGTTTGAGGTTCATTTTTCAGGAGAAAAATGAATCTTCCACCTCCGAGACAGATCAGCAGGGTAGATCCAATGTTATCACCAGAGGTACCCAAAAAACTAGTCTAATAACCCTTGGAAGGCCCTCAGAAGGAATCCTAAATAGCACTAAACCACCCAGGGGTAGAATATTTCCTCTTGCAGGAAATTAACCAAGGAGAAGTAGAATGAATTTCAAATGAGAACTTTTGGGTAAGGTGGATGAACTACACAGCTAGGGCGTTGGGTCAAACTAATTGTAATGCTGTTCAACAGGTAGGCCAACCCTTGTAACTGCACCTATGCCTCAGACCATGTTCTCTTGTGTGATAGATTTGGGATCAAACCAAACCTCACCTAATTGTTCTGATATTAAAATAACCACTCTTAAAAAGGATAATACTAAGGCACCCCAATTCACCATGACCCCTGGAGATTATCAATGTTATAGACACCAAAGTAATGCGAATCACAGATCAAATTGGAGAAGGGTTTACAAACACGTTTTTCTGGTGGGTTACAATTGATAAAAATGTTGACTGGATTAATTACATCTACAAAGGTTTGTTAATTAGACAGGGGATGCAGTGAAGAGAATCTCAGGCCAACTATCCTCCACCTCACTCATGACCTGCAGAATAGTTTTGGTTCTCGAAATGCTTTTAGCAGAGAAGGCGTATTTGCAAGATGGTGGGAGGTCATTGTGTACGTTTATCCCCAACAATACAGCCCCCAGATGGTACAGTAACTAGAGCACTGGCAGGTCTCACTGCATTAAGTAAAGAATGGGCTGAGAACTGGGGGGTGAATACATCAATGACTGGATGGTTTTGATCAAATGTTTGGTAAATAAAAAAACTATTGTTGTAACTATTTTAGGCGCGGCAATCGCGTCTATGGGGTATGCTTGTTCTTTGTGGATGTTGTCTTATTCCCTGTGCCCGAGGGTTGGTGAGCAAGGCGTTGGAGCAGTATCACAGCAGATGGTGAGATACGGCCCAATCCCGGACTCCGACCTAAGGAATGAAGAATATGATCCACCAGGCTTGGTGGAGGGACGACGACGATTCAGATAGTTTGAGACTGTATGTTAACCTAGAAACTATAAATCTCTAGTTTTAAAAGTTATTGTCATGATCTTTTGTGTATTAAAGTCTTGTTTAAGTGTGATGTACTAATTAATCAATATTGCAGGATGTGATGAAGTCAAATCTTCTTCACTATAGGCTTAGACTGTTGTTTCCAGATAGTGGGTAAACAGGTTAGGTTACCATTGCCTAAGAGTAACGTTACGCTTTTAATCACGGGGTAACCCTGACGACCTGTATTGAATGAGACAATATTTTATGTTTTTATATGCAAATCAACTTATATGCTTCAATGTGTGTGATACATTTTCATAACAACATATATTTTGTGAGTATGTGTGTAATATTTCAAAGGGTGGATTAATAGATTAATTATTAATGACTAATTATTACACCCTGAAAACTGTGTGAAATGTAAAAAGATTGTACGGCCATTTTGTTTTATAACGTTCTCAATGAATAAAGCCTGATGATTGTATGCTGGGCTACTTGGTCTGATTATTAGAGATTTACAACCTCTGGGATAGAGACTGAGTATTTAATTTTAGAGACATTAACATGATGTATGTGTGACATTTAGTAATGCAACATTTGTTATGTCAGGAAATCTGAGTATAAATGTTACCAGATTCACCAACACTTGAAGTTTTATATTACAATGTTTCTACAAGATAATAATCCCTAGCATCCCATAATCACTAACCACCACACATGTTCAGACTCACCTCAGCTGTGAGATGTAGGGCAGACACTGAAGGAAACTCCTCACTTCACTCTCTTCATCTGAACAGCCCTTCAGCTCTACTGGTTTTCTTCTCTGGTTGGAGTTTCAGCACTTCTAGGAGGAGGGAGGCCTTTCTCTCTGAGAGGTCTATGGACCAGACTGCAGGACTGGCTGACTGGTAAACTGGCTGTAATGCTGGAAGGACACTCCTGCCTGTTTGGAGTCTCATAGTCCTTCACATGTGAGTACAGATCCAGCAGGAAATGGAAATCACTCTGTTAGAATTGTCTCCATAGGGAAAAGGAAAGGTGCTGTAAGTCCACACTGATGATACCAGCTTCAGTGTCTTCTCTCCTGTCTGCTCCTCCCACTCTGCTGCTTGAGACAGGAGATCCACCAGGAACTTGATCTGCTTTGAGGGATCAGACCTCCATGGATGGAAACTGCAACAAGGACAGTAACAGTTGATTCAGACATGGATGAACACATGAAACCAGTCATAGCTAAAGATATATGAAGTAGTTACACATTTTGATAGATTAATTATTAATGACTAATTATTACACCCTGAAACTGTGTGAAATGTGTTAGAATGTGTGAGTGTAGGACCAGTAAAGATGATGACATTGTGTTACTATTTAGCAATGTGAGTAAGAGTTAGGCCAGACAACAAAGGACTAGGAGAACTGTCTACAGACAACTGATAGAGGAATTTAGGGAGGAAAGAAACTGTTAGGCTTGTGTGTGTGTGTGTGTGTGTGTGTGTGTGTGTGTGTGTGTGACATGATGGTCAGGAGAGCAGTTTTCCAGTGGAAAACTACAGCCCGCCTAAAAAGAGGGGAGGGATTTTATTTTTCTCTGACGTGTGCATATAAAAAGATTGTACGGCCATTTTGTTTTAGAACGTTCTCAATGAATAAAGCCTGATGATTGTATGCTGGGCTGCTTGGTCTGATTATTAGAGATTTCCAACCTCTACAGACTGAGTAATAAGTTAATTTTTGAAACATTGGGATAGAAATTCACGTAACAGCTTGGTCCTTCGAGCCGGATCTCAACACCCGTTGTCTGTCGTCCCAGGGAACCCCGAAACCGTGCACGGGCGGATCTAGAATCCGTGGGATAAAGTCCTGACCTCTAAGATTGAGGGTTAATCCAGGCCGGCGGTGAACTGGTTCACGACAGGAACGGTGACGAGATCCAACCAAATTTAGTCCCAGCTACAAGAATTGGATTTTGGGGGAATTGAACTGTAACCTGCAGTAAGGATTTATGGAGTTAAAATTTGCTGTAGTGAGGTTCCGTCAATAATCCACAAAGGGATCGACATCCCGGTAGCCCGTTTTTAGAGGGGGGGGGGGGGGGTCCAAATAGACTCCGGGTAGAGAGGCCATTACCGAACATAAACTAGCCTTGTGTTGAGACAATATGAAAGAGGGTTGTCAAAAGTACACCAGGAGGAATTAAAATATCATATGTGAGAAATAGAATATTATAAGTCACAAACAACTGTAGATTAGCAGTAACTCTATCCATTCCATGAAACTGGAGCCGTAATTTGTCTTAGTATAAACTCCAAGTTGCCGGTAGTGTTAACCAATAATCTTGCGTGAGACTTAATATTTGCTCAAAAGTCACATCTAAGAATACATTCCAAAAACAGGGACCAAAATAGGTTGTGTGAGGAAGTAAGTAATTATAATTGACTATTTTGAGGAAGAAACATAAGAAATTAATTAAAGATCGAATAAATCATTAAAAGCTAAATTGTAAAATTATTTAATACCTAACAACTCAGTTAAAGTGACAAAAACAATTATTAGAGAGTTGGAAGTAATCTAAATTCAAATAAAGGTGAGATTCAGGAATTTGGTAAAAGCCATAAAGTAATTTTTCAATGTTTTGGGTATAGGACGATCAAAGAGTCCTGCCAATATGGGAAGCAAACCCTCCAAGGAGGTCCAGGGGTCAACCGGAGATGAGAGATTTATGGAATCCAGGGATAGAATAAATCTCCATTATGTAACCAGGTGAAGAAGAGGTATGGTTTTGAGGGACGTCTGGATGCAGATAAACTCGAATCCATGCTTAAACAGATACATAAGGTGTGTAAATGAGAAAGAAGCAGTGAGAGAGAGAGAGAGAGAGAGAGAGTAGGAGGGGGCCAGTTCCCACTGATAGCCTTACCTAATCTATTGGCGGGGAATGAAAGGGGCCCCAGCAACCTTAGATGTATACAGTAATAATAATAATAATAATAATATGCCATTTAGCAGACAGGCCATGAACACAGAGGACGTGGCCAGAGCGGTAGAAGGAATGACCCACCCCAAAACAGGAATAGTAAGGTTTGGGCTGCCGTTAGAGGGCAGTGGGTTTCAGGGGATGCCCAGAGGGCACTTTTGCCATGGGCCGATCACGGAGAGTATGTTGGGAAAATAACTGAATTGTGTAATAGCCTCAGGGAACATTACCATCGTCATGCAGACTTCTCTAAAGCACATGAGTGTAAACAAGAGGATAGTGAGACTGTCAGCCAGTACTTAGAGAGGGTTAAATATGTGTTTAACGCAAACAGTGGCATACCGATTCATCGCTACCAGCTGGCTACAACAAAACGGACGCTGTGGTCTGGCTAATCAACCTGAGCTAGGCCCATCTCACATCTCCCGGCTATCTACCTCTCTGTCAACCGGACGGGACCACCTAGTGTTGACACGGAGCCCCGCCGATCCTACACGACTGGTCTGCCGACGAAATCGTCTGATGTGGTTACGACGTAACCACGAAGATTCCATCCATCTGCTAGCCCTGGCCCGTTAGCACACGCTATCCGAGGCCTCTTACTCACTAAACTGAACTAGCTACTGAACTAGCTACTTGCTATTAGCCACAGCTAGCGGTGTTTCACCCAGAACATTAGATTTTTTTCCACGGGATTAATTTTAATCACTGGACATTGATCACCGGATATTCGGCCAGTCAGCACTGCGCGTTATCGACCCGGAACATATCAGTTTTTCCGCCTGAATCACTGGACCTTTAACTCCGGATTCATCGCTTCCAGCTGGCTACAACAAAACGGACGTAGCACACGCTAGCCGTGGCCTCTTACTCACTAGCGCTTCACCACCGGACCTTATGATAACTCAGCTATACAGCTGATATCTGCTGGACTGTTCCTTTTTACGGTACTACATCCTGTTTATGTTTAGCCTCAGCCCAAACATGGTTAGTTTATTGTTGTTTCGGTTATTTCTAATTGTACTATATCACTGTAGACCCCCCAGCCTAGCTAAACCTGCCTTAGTTAGCTCCTTTGTCCCTCCCCCCATACACTCAGAGACCGACTCAATTGATGCCTCTAGAGATACTATCTCTTTCAGTGTTACCCAACGCTTAGGTTTACCTCCACTTTACTCATATCCTTCCATATCCTTGTCTGTACATAATGCCCTGAATCTTTTCTATAACACCCGGAAATCTGCCCCCTTTATTCTATGTACCCAACGCACTAGAAGACCAGTTCTTAAAGCCTTTAGCCGTATCCTTATTCTAGTCCTCCTCTGTTCCTCTGGTGATGTAGAGGCTAACCCAGGCCCTGTAGCCCCCAGTATCACTCCTACTCCCCAGGAGCTATCATTTGTTGACTTCTGTAATCACAAAAGTCTTGGTTTCTTGCACATAAATATCAGAAGTCTACTTCCTAAGTTTGAGTTATTCACTGCGTTAGCACACTCTGCCAACCCTGATGTTCTAGCAGTGTCTGAATCCTGGCTCAGGAAGGCCACCAAAAATTCTGAAATTTCCATCCCCAACTATAACATTTTCCGTCTAGATAGAACTGCCAAAGGGGGTGGAGTTGCAATCTACTGTAGAGATAGCCTGCAGAGCTCTATCATACTATCCAGGTCTGTGCCCAAACAGTTTGAGCTTCTACTTCTAAAAATCCACCTTTCCAGAAATAAGTCTCTCACTGTTGCCGCTTGCTACAGACCCCCCTCAGCCCCCAGCTGTGCCCTGGACACCATATGTGAATTGATTGCCCCCCATTTATCCTCTGAGTTTGTACTGCTTGGTGACCTAAATTGGGATATGCTTAATACCCCAGCCATCCTACAATCCAAGCTAGATGCCCTCAACCTCACGCAAATTATCAACGAACCTACCAGGTACAACCCTAAATCCTTAAACATGGGTAACCTCATAGATATCATCCTGACTAACATACCCTCTAAATACACCTCAGCTGTCTTCAACCAGGATCTCAGTGATCACTGCCTTATTGCCTGCGTCCGTAACGGGTCCGCGGTCAAACGACCACCCCTCATCACTGTCAAACGCTCCCTAAAACACTTTAGCGAGGAGGCCTTCCTAATTGACCTGGCCCAGGTATCCTGGATGGATATGATCTCATTCCGTCAGTAGAGGATGCCTGGCTGTTCCTTAAAAGTAATTTCCTCTCAATCTTAAATAAACATGCCCCATTCAAAAAATACAGAACTAAGAACCGATATAGCCCCTGGTTCTCCTCAGACTTGACTTCCCTTGACCAGCACAAAAACATCCTGTGGCGTACAGCATTAGCATCAAATAGCCCCCGCGATATGCAACTTTTCAGGGAAGTTAGGAACCAATATACACAAGCAGTCAGGAAAGCAAAGGCTAACTTTTTCAAACAGAAATTTGCATCCTGTAGCACTAACTCCAAAAAGTTTTGGGACACTGTAAAGTCCATGGAGAATAAGAGCACTTCCTCCCAGCTGCCCACTGCACTGAGGCTAGGAAACACTATCACCACCGATAAATCTACAATAATCGAGAATTTCAACAAGCATTTTGCTACAGCTGGCCATGCTTTCCATCTGGCTACCACTAACCCGGCCACCAACTCTGCACCCTCTGCTGCAACTTGCCCATGCCCCCCCCCGCTTCTCCTTCACACAAATTCAGACAGCTGATGTTTTGAAAGCGCTGCAAAATCTGGACCCCTACAAATCAGCTGGGCTAGACAATCTGGACCCTTTCTTCCTAAAACTAGCCGCCGAAATTGTCGCAACCCCTATTACTAGTCTGTTCAACCTCTCTTTCATAACGTCTGAGATCCCCAGAGATTGGAAAGCTGCCGCGGTCATCCCCCTCTTCAAAGGGGGTGACACTCTAGATCCAAACTGCTACAGACCTATATCCATCCTGCCCTGCCTTTCGAAAGTATTCGAAAGCCAAGTTAACAAACAGATCATCGACCATTTCGAATACCACCGTACCTTCTCCGCTATGCAATCCGGTTTCCGAGCTGGTCACGGGTGCACTTCAGCCACGCTCAAGGTCCTAAACGATATTATAACCGCGATTGATAATAGACAGTACTGTGCAGCCGTCTTCATCGACCTGGCCAAGGCTTTCGACTCTGTCAACCACCGCATTCTTATTGGCAGACTAAATAGCCTTGGTTTCTCAAATGACTGCCTCGCCTGGTTCACCAACTACTTCTCAGATAGAGTTCAGTGTGTCAAATCGGAGGGCCTGTTGTCTGGACCTATGGCAGTCTCTATGGGGGTGCCACAGGGTTCAATTCTTGGGCCGACACTTTTCTCCGTGTATATCAATGATGTCGCTCTTGCTGCTGGTGACTCTCAGATCCACCTCTACGCAGACGACACCATTTTGTATACATCTGGCCCTTCATTGGACACTGTGTTAACAAACCTCCAAACGAGCTTCAATGCCATACAACAATCCTTCAGTAGCCTTCAACTGCTCTTAAACACTAGTAAAACTAAATGCATGCTTTTCAATCGAACGCTGCTAGCACCCGCCCACCCGACTAGAATCACCACTCTCGACGGGTCTGACCTAGAGTATGTGGACAACTACAAATATCTAGGTGTCTGGTTAGACTGTAAACTCAACTTCCAGACTCACATAAAGAATCTCCAATCCAAAGTTAAATCTAGAATCGGCTTCCTATTTCGCAACAAAGCCTCCTTCACTCATGCTGCCAACATGCCCTCGTAAAACTGACTATCCTACCGATCCTTGACTTCGGCGATGTCATTTACAAAATAGCCTCCAACACTCTACTCAGCAAATTGGATGTAGTCTATCACAGTGCCATCCATTTTGTCTCCAAAGCCCCATACACTATCCACCACTGTGACCTGTACGCTCTTGTTGGCTGGTCCTCACTACATGTTCGTCGTCAAACCCACTGGCTCCAGGCCATCTATAAATCACTGCTAGGCAAATCCCCGCCTTATCTTAGCTCATTGGTCACCATAGCAGCACCCACCCGTAGTCTGCGCTCCAGCAGGTATATCTCACTGGTCATTCCCAAAGCCAACACCTCCTTTGGCCGCCATTCCTTCCAGTTCTCTGCTGCCAATGACTGGAACGAATTGCAAAAATCTCTGAAGCTGGAGACTCTTATCTCCCTCAATAACTTTAAGCATCAGTTGTCAGAGCACCTTACCGATCACTGCACCTGTACACAGCCCATCTGAAATTAGCCCACCCAACTACCTCATCCCTATATTGTTATTTAATTTGCTCTTTTGCACCCCAGTATCTCTATTTGCACATAATCTCTTGCACATCTAGCATTCCAGTGTTAATACTATTGTAATTATTCTGCACTATAGCCTATTTATTGCCTTACCTCCATAACTTGCTACATTTGCACACACTGTATATATATTTTCTGTTGTATTTCTGACTTTATGTTTTTTTTTTACCCCATATGTAACTCTGTGTTGTTTTTATTGCACTACTTTGCTTTATCTTGGCCAGGTCGCAGTTGTAAATGAGAACCTGTTCTCAACTGGCTTACCTGGTTAAATAAAGGTGAAATACATTTTTAAAATAAAAAAATAAAAATAAATAAACCGAACCAGACCAGAGACAGGGGAATTATACGCCCTACCATCAGCAATTAAAGTTAGCATTCCTCAGTGGAATGAGACCAGAGATAAGCAGAACCATTAAAAGGACTTTGGTGGGTTAGGGGGGTGGCATCGCTAGCTGAGGTTAAACGATATGCAATTCATCATGAGCAGAATAACAGACAGGACAGAGCCAAGACAGAGCAGAAAGGAGCAGAGTACCTAATGGCCACTCTTGGGGAAATAGCGTGTAAAGGCAGAAACACAGGGAAAAGTGAAGGCTACAGCGGGGGAGGTCGGTGCTTCAACTGTAACAAAGGAGGGCATTTCGCCTGAGAGTGTGAGGCCCCATGCAGATACTGTGGTAAGACAGGCCATAACTCTTTTCAATGCAAACCCAAAGGAAAAGGAAAGAAAGAAAAAAGAGAGAAGCCTAACAGATGTCTATTTCCCAGCTTTGAGCGTGAGGAAGAGGAAGATAAGGCTTGACTAGTCCCTGAGGGAGAAAGAGTAGACTCTAGTGAGGGGGAGACTACGGAACCCATTGATCCAAATTGTGAGGTGTTTGAATTGGCTACTATTGACTTAGCACTTCAACAGGAACAGAAACCTTATTTAACATTGACAGTAATGGGTAAGAAAATTAAATTCCTTTGTGATACGGGAGCCTGCAGGACAGCAATCTGTGCAACAGACAAGCCAGATGGAGTCAGGATTGATGGGGAGAAAATCATAGTGCGATCTGCCTCTGGACATCAATTTATTGAAAAGTTATCAGCCCCAATAACCCTAAAACATGACCAATCAGGAGGAGAGGCAACCATACCCATCCTGATATCTAAGCTGTGTCCGGTAAATTTACTAGGACGTGATGTAATGACTAAATTGAATGTGGTCGTCATTTCCACTGAGAGGGGAATGAAAGAGACGGAATCTAAAACAAAAATCCAGAAAATCACATTGTATGATTTTTAAGTAATTAATTTGCAGTGTATCAAATACTTGTTCTCCCCACTGTATATCTGCTGTATTCTAAACAATGACAGATTGGGGGTTTCATAAGAGGTGGCTATAATCTAGTTGATAACAGAGGTAATTAGATTTGAGAAATGTTGAAAAGTAATGTTAGATGGAAAGTCAGCAAAAGAGATGGTACAGGGTTTCCTGTGTAAAAAAAAAAAAAAAAAAGTTATAGAAATTGGGTGATGAGAAATGTTTAATTGCATTGTTTAAGCAGGAATGGTATTAAATTCATGCTTTCTAGTTATGTGTATGCAAATATGTTATTCGTTTTTGGTGGTGTGTGGAATAGAATTGACTAATGCCAGGATTTAGTAAACGAAGCAGAGAGATGTAGTGAGAGCAGTGGAAGGGATACCCCACCCTAAGACGGGGGTACACCAGTTCAGAAGAGATATGGAAGGGCTGACCGCCAGCTTTAAGCTGAATACAGGGGTTCTAGAGTGGGCAGAAGGAGGGGCTTATGGAGATAAATTGGCACAACTCTGTGATAATCTGAGAGAATATTATCACAGACATGCCGACTTCTCCAAAGTCCACGAGTGTAAGCAGGGAGACAGTGAGACTATTAGTCAATACCTAGAGAGACTGAGAGATGTGTTCAATGCAAACAGTGGATTTATTAAACAAAAGGTTTATATTTTAATAAATTAATGCAACAGGTTTAAATCAGTAGATTACCGGAAGGTGGTTATGGGTTTGTTATTTATAGGTTTAGTGAATTTAATGATACATGGAGTTATCTGATGTGTTCTGAGGGGGGAGTTTTGTGTTTAAAAATGTTTTTCCCAAGATTGAGGGAAATCCCCTACAGTATATGTTAAGTGACAGTAGGAGATGCCTGGAATAAAATATCACTGCTTACTTATATGAAGTAAGAGCTATATTGGCAAATGAGTGAAATATGTGTAACCCTCTCACCAGGCTCGAATTTGAATCTCACAATATTACCTTATTTAGAATATCTGAACAGCATGGGATATTAGGTGAGAAGGACATCTCCAATAAGAATCCCTATTGTAAACTTGCTAGGGTGAATGACAAATAGGGTATTAACTTCAGATAGAATGATTATAGACTTGGTTATTATTATAAGGATATGCTTTCCCATGCATTAAATGAAACAGTAAATGACTCCACCAATACAACAGACATAAGGTTCAAGATCTATATTAATCAAATTTTCAATGTATCACATCAAAAGAAATAAAAACAATAAACCCCAATGATTTTTCCACAACCCATGTCCAAATTATTTGCAAGCTTGCTTAAACCCTGGGCGCGCGTTGGAGCTCATAAAAAAAAATGACGACATACATAAAGTCCCGAAGTCCACCCCACATTTGTAGTTACTCACTACTTGTAGATAATGCCTCAGCAAAATATAGTAGTTCCGTGCAGGTGTCCTCACAAGATCCACAGGTGAACACAGCTATCAATGCAGCCAGTACTCCGTAGCAGCAACAGACATCCGTTGGAAACCCGTCCGTTGATCGTCACAAGCAATTCTCTCCAAGTCTTGCACGATGCTAGGCTAACCTCTAGGATGTCGAATGTCTCCACAATGCGACGGCAGCTTCAGTCTCCACTAGGTCTTTCTTAACTAAATAATAAACACTCTCTTATAGAAATAAAATCTGGATTTCCCTTCAAAAAAAACTCTGTAGGTATGGTTTTGTTTTCTCTTTATCGTTTCCTTTGGTCGTTTTTCCTTCACCAACCCCACTAACGTCACTCCTCTCCCTTCTTTCAACCTTTTCCCTCTCTTTTCTTTCCCAGCAACCAGTCCACTCTCCCATTGGCCACAATTTAAGTTACCTCATTGGTCAAAACTTTAACGAGATACGTGGGAAACTTAAACTTAAAAGTAAACCAACCTATTCACTTGTACATTTTTTCAAAAGAAATGCATTAATGACATTACAAATCAGGAGCTATTCGATCACCTTTTAAATCTAATACCAATGAATTATAACAAATAAACTCTATACTTGGTTTTAGCAAGGTATTACATATGACATTAAAAAGGGTGACAAGAACAATAGAAGGGGAAACAGATTTTCCTAAGGTGTTGATCAAAATAAATGATAATGGATCATTTGATATGGGATCACATGGAGCAGATTTAGGGGTTCAATAATCATTGTGAGATTTAAAGAGGATATGATCTGAAGGGTAATCAATTAAACATAATCAAATACTCGAGGAATTTTGAGTGGTTTTATGGATTAGTTATGAGGAATTAGATTGATACAAATGATTATTGATGAGTTAGGACTGGGGATATCTGTATCATGTTTTGTGTGTACTTACCATCTTTAGATTACTGATGGTAATTGAAGGTTAACAAAATGTATAATTTCTCTTCCAGGAGAAAGAGATTTGCTTATCTCATTGGAATGTTGCCCAGGGATAGGGGGAGCAGTTTAGTTGAGTTAGGCAGTATTTAGGTCATAAAAGTGAGCTACCAAATTAAGTGGGGCCTGGCTATTTTTGGTTGTTGTGTTTCAATTGGGTTTTTCAAATAAAAAACAACACACCTAGTATGATGTTTATAAAGGGTTGTTATTTTGATTTTAGGGGGTTTTCAACAGGTCAAAGGTGATACGTCTTAAAGGAGCACACACAGTGAATCTTATGGAGTTTTTCGGTTTTGACTGAGTTTAGGGTATATATGATTTCTTATGAGAATAAATGTCACGAGGACTTAATGAACACTTGGGATAAGTAACATTTATGAAATATTTAGAATGATGGTAATGTTTAGTATACTATGGGATGGAACAGTTTGTTGAATGATTTCAATGGCCTCTGAACTCTGTTTTAACTTTCTGGTGTTAATTAATCATCCACACTGGTAATTCTAAAGGCATGAGAGGATGACATTAAGATAGTTTATTTTACCAAGTTGAGGGTAATTTATAGTACTGTGAAAAGTGTGAAGATTATAATTTGGTAATAATATATATGATTTGAACCATAAAATAACAGAAGAGAGAGAGAGCTTTCCCTGAATGAGGGATACCTGTTGCTAGTCAATTGTACTAATCTTGGATTACTTTTACGGGATAGAAGTAAGTTGAGTTATTATCAAATGTTGTCATTTAAATTTCATTTTTATTATGCTTTAATAAACAACAAGTTGGTATTTGAAACTAAATTAATGCAATGAGCTGCAGTAATCAGAGGAAGGTACAATCTAATGCGAAACAGCTATTACCTAGATCATTTATTTAGTAATGAGATCAGGAAGATAGGAGCAATAAAGAAGCAAGGGACAGTCTCAAAAATAAATAAGGGATGGCAATTGGATGATAAATTACCAATATTACCTAAGTGATTGTTTAGGTAGGTGGTAATATTGACACATGGGCAGTGACATGTGTCAAAAGGAGGGATGGATGGTAGAGCAGATTAGACAACACTTTGTTGCATATGGGATTACTAATTATTTTAAAAAATAACTTTTGTTCAAGATGTGTTATCTGTGTCAAAATAATTTCCAGCAATTTGAAATTGATTTTATAGAGTTATCACGGAGTGAAGGGAAGAAATTTAGAGTAACCCCAGATAAAGATGGGTTATCCCCCTTTGAGAAAGTGTTTGGAAGACCTTACAGAATGCCACAGTTGGCAGGACCAGACAGGCAGACATAGAACTAGAGAATAGACTAGCAGAACACATGAGAAGATTGTTCGTTAACCGTATGTCTAAGAATTTGTGTCCTACAGGAGAATTAAAGGAGAAGGTGACTCATAGTATATAACCTGGAGACTGGGTGTGGATCCAATCGTTGAGGAAAAAGGATTGAAAGCAGTCACGCTGGGAGGGACCTATTGGTAACTGCCTTCGCTATAAGAATAGCTGAGAGAGCCACTTGGGTCCACGTTACCCATTGCAAAAAGGTAGGCCCACATACCAACACCGTTGAACACACACAGAGTTAAAGAGAAGAACTGACCCATTAGGGTTCGGGGGTAAACTCTGTTAACGAAGAAACCCTACCCCGACCTTTCATCACTGTGGGGTGTTTATAGAGGTGTGGGTATGGGGAAGTACCAGGCAGGTGGGTCAGGGACAGGATTGGGATGGCGTTTTTTTGGGATTTTGGGGGACTCTGAGCTGCATCATCATGTTAACCATATTATGGATTAATCCAGGTCAACCTAAACAGGGAAATGATGCACTGATTCGATCTCGTAGAAATACTGAAACCAAGAAAGACTATTGGGGGAATGATTATTTTAATAGTTAAAGTTAGTTTAGGACAAGATGGGGGATTCAAGATACCATTAGACTTCTCCCATGAAGAGATAGGAGGTTTTGGGGGCTTTGGTAAGAAGGGGGCGTGTATAAGAAAGTTAGGTCCTAGAAGGTATGGTAAATGCATTTGCACTGGGAAACGCTCATGTCCTTGGGAGAGGGTGTTTAAACATACCTGGGAAACATACTTTGAGAATGGAATGGACGCAGTACACCGATGGGGAATTAAACAAACCCATGATAAATGTAAAACGGAACTGGTGATAACGGTAAAGTCAATTATGCAAGATGACATAGCAAGGAACTATTGGGCCTGTGTTGATGATTTCGGGGAAGATACAGTGGGGGGAACAAGTATTTGATACACTGCCGATTTTGCAGGTTTTCCTACTTACAAAGCATGTAGAGGTCTGTAATTTTTATCATAGGTACACTTCAACTGTGAGGGACGGAATCTAAAACAAAAATCCAGAGAATCACATTGTATGATTTTTAAGTAATTCATTTGCATTTTATTGCATGACATAAGTATTTGATCACCTACCAACAAGTAAGAATTCCGGCTCTCACAGACCTGTTAGTTTTTTTTTTTAAGAAGCCCTCCTGTTCTCCACTCATTACCTGTATTAACTGCACCTGTTTGAACTCGTTACCTGTATAAAAGACACCTGTCCACACACTCAATCAAACAGACTCCAACCTCTCCACAACGGCCAAGACCAGAGAGCTGTGTAAGGACATCAGGGATAAAATTGTAGACCTGCACAAGGCTGGGATGGGCTACAGGACAATAGGCAAGCAGCTTGGTAATAAGGCAACAACTGTTGGCGCAATTATTAGAAAATGGAAGAAGTTCAAGATGACGGTCAATCACCCTCGGTCTGGGGCTCCATGCAAGATCTCACCTCGTGGGGCATCAATGATCATGAGGAAGGTGAGGGATCAGACCAGAACAACACGGCAGGACCTGGTCAATGACCTGAAGAGAGCTGGGACCACAGTCTCAAAGAAAACCATTAGTAACACACTACGTCGTCATGGATTAAAATCCTGCAACGCACGCAAGGTCCCCCTGCTCAAGCCAGCGCATGTCCAGGCCCGTCTGAAGTTTGCCAATGACCATCTGGATGATCCAGAGGAGGAATGGGAGAAGGTAATGTGGTCTGATGAGACAAAAATAGAGCTTTTTGGTCTAAACTCCACTCGCCGTGTTTGGAGGAAGAAGAAGGATGAGTACAACCCCAAGAACAGCATCCCAACCGTGAAGCATGGAGGTGGAAACATCATTCTTTGGGGATGCTTTTCTGCAAAGGGGACAGGACAACTGCACCGTATTGAGGGGAGGATGGATGGGGCCATGTATCGCGAGATCTTGGCCAACAACCTCCTTCCCTCAGTAAGAGCATTGAAGATGGGTCGTGGCTGGGTCTTCCAGCATGACAACGACCCGAAACACACCTAATTGTTCTGATATTAAAATAACCACTCTTAAAAAGGATAATACTAAGGCACCCCAATTCACCATGACCCCCGGAGATTATCAATGTGCTAGACACCAAAGTAATGCGAATCGCAGATCAAATTGGAGAAGGGTTTACAACAACATTTTTCTGGTGGGTTACAATTGATAAAAATGTTGACTGGATTAATTACATCTACAAAGGTTTGTTAATTAGACAAGGGATGCAGTGAAGAGAATCTCAGGCCAACTATCCGCCACCTCACTCATGACCTGCAGAATAGTTTGGTTCTCGAAATGCTTTTAGCAGAGAAGGGCGTATTTGCAAGATGGTTGGAGGTCATTGTTGTACGTTTATCCCCAACAATACAGCCCCAGATGGTACAGTAACTAGAGCACTGGCAGGTCTCACTGCATTAAGTAAAGAATGGGCTGAGAACTGGGGGGTGAATACATCAATGACTGGATGGTTTGATCAAATGTTTGGTAAATAAAAAACTATTGTTGTAACTATTTTAGGCGTGGCAATCGCGTCTATGGGTATGCTTGTTCTTTGTGGATGTTGTCTTATTCCCTGTGTCCGAGGGTTGGTGAGCAAGGCGTTGGAGCAGTATCACAGCAGATGGTGAGATACGGCCCAATCCCGGACTCCGACCTAAGGAATGAAGAATATTATCCACAAGGCTTGGTGGAGGACGACGACGATTCAGATAGTTTGAGACTGGATGTTAACCTAGAACTATAAATCTCTAGTTTAAAAGTTATTGTAATGATCTTTTGTGTATTAAAGTCTTGTTTTAAGTGTGATGTACTAATTAATCAATATTGCAGGATGTGATGAAGCAAATCTTCTTCACTATAGGCTTAGACTGTTGTTTCCAGATAGTGGGTAAACAGGTTAGGTACCATTGCTAAAGAGTAACGTTACGCTTTTAATCATGGGGTAACCCTGATGAACCTGTTTTGAATGAGACAATATTTTATGTTTTTATATGCAAATCAACTTATATGCTTCAATGTGTGTGATTCATTTTTATAACAACATATATTTTGTGAGTATGTGTGTAATATTTAGTCAAAGGGTGGATTAATAGATTAATTATTAATGACTAATTATTACACCCTGAAACTGTGTGAAATGTAAAAAGATTGTACGGCCATTTTGTTTTATAACGTTCTCAATGAATAAAGCCTGATGGTTGTATGCTGGGCTACTTGGTCTGATTATTAGAGATTTACAACCTCTGGGATAGAGACTGAGTATTTAATTTTAGAGACATTAACATGATGTATGTGTGACATTTAGTAATGCAACATTTGTTATGTCAGGAAATCTGAGTATAAATGTTACCAGATTCACCAACACTTGAAGTTTTATATTACAATGTTTCTACAAGATAATAATCACTAGCATCACATAATCACTAACCACCACCCATGTTCAGACTCACCTCAGCTGTGAGATGTAGGGCAGACACTGAAGGAAACTCCTCACTTCACTCTCTTCATCTGACCAGCCCTCCAGCTCTACTGGTTTCTTCTCTGGTTGGAGTTTCAGCACTTCTAGGAGGAGGGAGGCCTTTCTCTCTGAGAGGTCTATGGACCAGACTGCAGGAGCTGACTGGTAAACTGGCTGTAATGCTGGAAGGACACTCCTGCCTGTTTGAGTCTCATAGTCCTTCACATGTGAGTACAGATCCAGCAGGAAATCACATTTCTGATTGTGATATACTTCAGAGAGTGACAACAGTTTGTCTACAGTTGTTTGTATGGTTCCTATCTCACGGAGAGCTGCTTGAAGACACAGATTCAGTAGGAATATCTTCTCTCTCCTTGTCCTCTCTATATTATCCTCCAGTAGAGGAAATCTGAACAAACAGTTTAAAACACAGATGATATACAGGTGAGTGATGAGGACTGATATGAGTAACAGGGTTGGGGAACTGAAAACCAATAGCACTTTATGACTCCAACTTTCTGTAACAATACAACTATGAATTGGAATTTTGTTCAATTTCAATTCCTATTGAATTAGAGTTTCTACAGCATCTTCATATATGCATGTATTAAAAAGATAAAGACGATGTTAACAGAAATACTATCTCCACCAGTTCAATGACACATGGACTCTTGTTGGATAAACTCCCTCACCTCAGCTGTGAGATGTAGGGCAGACACTGAAGGAAACTCCTCACTTCACTCTCTTCATCTGACCAGTCCTTCAGCTCTAATGGTTTCTTCCCTGGTTGGAGTTTCAGCACTTCTAGGAAGAGGGAGGCCTTTCTCTTTGAGAGGTCTATGGACCAGACTGCAGGAGCTGACTGGTAAACTGGCTGTAATGCTGGAAGGACACTCCTGCCTGTTTGAGTCTCATAGTCCTTCACATATGAGTACAGATCCAGCAGGAAATCAATCTGTTCAGAATTGTCTCCACTGAGAAAAGGAAAGGTGCTGTAAGTCCACACTGATGATACCAGCTTCAGTGTCTTCTCTCCTGTCTGCTCCTCCCACTCTGCTGCTTGAGACAGGAGATCCACTAGGAACTTGATCCGCTTTGAGTGTTCAGACCAGAATGGATAGAAACTGCAACAAGGACAGTAACAGCTGATTCAGACATGGATGAACACATGAAACCAGTCATAGCTAAAGATATATGAAGTAGTTATACATTTACATAATGTGCTTTGATTATATGTAAAAGTATTTCATTTCACATTCACATTCACATGATGTATGTGTGACATTTAGTAATGCAACATTTGTTATGTCAGGAAATCAGGGGATAAATGTTACCAGATTCACCAACACTTGAAGTTTTATATTACAATGTTTCTACAAGATAATAATCACTAGCATCACATAATCACTAACCACCACACATGTTCAGACTCACCTCAGCTGTGAGATGTAGGGCAGACACTGAAGGAAACTCCTCACTTCACTCTCTTCATCTGACCAGCCCTTCAGCTCTACTGGTTTCTTCTCTGGTTGGAGTTTCAGCACTTCTAGGAGGAGGGAGGCCTTTCTCTCTGAGAGGTCTATGGACCAGACTGCAGGAGCTGACTGGTAAACTGGCTGTAATGCTGGAAGGACACTCCTGCCTGTTTGAGTCTCATAGTCCTTCACATGTGAGTACAGATCCAGCAGGAAATCACTCTCTCTAAATGGATCATTACCATCATCATATTTGTATCTGCACATGGAGGATAATGTCTTTAAGATATTTTCTCCTGTCTCTGTATCATACTCAGCTGCAGCAACACTGAGTTTAGACAGAACTGACCAGGCCTCTTTATCACAACCAACAATCAACCTGAATGAGAAGACAGAGAAACATTGTTACTACATGTTATCCTAGATTCTCTGGTTAAGTCATGCAGAGGAATCACCCACAGACAAATAATAATGTTTACATGGCAGAATGGCAAATAAAGACTAATGGAGTGATTTGGATGAACAGATGTCTTATTAACAAGATAAATAGCTGGTACAATATGACACATCTCTGGGAAAAAAACACTCACCTCAGCTGTGAGATGTAGGGCAGACACTGAAGGAAAGTCCTCACTTCACTCTCTTCATCTGACCAGCCCTTCAGCTCTACTGGTTTCTTCTCTGGTTGGAGTTTCAGCACTTCTAGGAGGAGGGAGGCCTTTCTCTTTGAGAGGTCTATGAACCAGACTGCAGGAGCTGACTGGTAAACTGGCTGTAATGCTGGAAGGACACTCCTGCCTGTTTGAGTCTCATAGTCCTTCACATGTGAGTACAGATCCAGCAGGAAATCACTCTCTCTAAATGGATCATTACCATCATCATATTTGTATCTGCACATGGAGGATAATGTCTTTAAGATATTTTCTCCTGTCTCTGTATCATACTCAGCTGCAGCAACACTGAGTTTAGACAGAACTGACCAGGCCTCTTTATCACAACCAACAATCAACCTGAATGAGAAGACAGAGAAACATTGTTACTACATGTTATCCTAGATTCTCTGGTTAAGTCATGCAGAGGAATCACCCACAGACAAATAATAATGTTTACATGGCAGAATGGCAAATAAAGACTAATGGAGTGATTTGGATGAACAGATGTCTTATTAACAAGATAAATAGCTGGTACAATATGACACATCTCTGGGAAAAAAACACTCACCTCAGCTGTGAGATGTAGGGCAGACACTGAAGGAAAGTCCTCACTTCACTCTCTTCATCTGACCAGCCCTTCAGCTCTACTGGTTTCTTCTCTGGTTGGAGTTTCAGCACTTCTAGGAGGAGGGAGGCCTTTCTCTTTGAGAGGTCTATGAACCAGACTGCAGGAGCTGACTGGTAAACTGGCTGTAATGCTGGAAGGACACTCCTGCCTGTTTGAGTCTCATAGTCCTTCACATGTGAGTACAGATCCAGCAGGATGTCATATCTCTCAGTTTGATACACAGAGAACAGTGACAGCAGTGTGTTCACAGCTCTCTGGAAAGTTTCTCTGTGATCTAGTGCTGCTTGTAAACACAAATCTAGTAGGACTGCTTTCTCTTCTGTCTCCAGTCTTTCAGGGGATCCTCTCTGATGTTCTAGTGGGGTAAACCTGTGACCCATAAAACATAAGAATGTCTATGTTCAGATAGAAGCAGGGAGAATGTGACTGCTGCCTCTTTTACAGACTGAATACTGTTGTCATCATGTCTATCTTGTTGTGTTGTTGCAATGTCTTGTTTGTCTGTCTTAGCCTTTTGATAGGTTGTCATTGGAAATAAGAACAATATGTTCTCAACTGACTTAAATAAATGAATAGTCACAAAGACATTGTGTAAATATATATTGGCTGTGGAAACACTCACCTGAGTTTGTTGATATGTGATAAACAGTCTAAAATGGTTTTGCTGAGAGCTTCACTGAGAAGAGTTCTCTGACCCCAGTGTAGACAGAGATGAACCCTCTCTAGACTCTGCTTCATCACTTCTTCTGCTCTCTCAAACACTCGTCTTTCACCCTGGACTGGAAGGTGCAACTCATTTCCACAGAGACCAAGTAAGCTGGTGAAGTCCATCTCTGCCACACTGCTCAGCAAAGTTGTCCAGAGTTGACACAGCATTGAGGGGTCAGATGAATCACCAGAGGAGGGCCTTTAAAAGAGATTAGATTATAAATTAAATTATACAGATTATTTCAAAGTAGCATGACACAGAAGTGTTTATAACTAAGTATCTGAATGGAAGAGAATATAATATATATTTTTATAAAGATCAGTTGCTTCACCCCAATTTCTCTTTCTTTGACTGGATAATTGGAAATAAACTGGTGAATTAAATAACACAAATATATAACACAAATATTACCCAAGATGTCTGACATTCATTGAAGGGTCAGATGTATCATCAGAAAACAGATTAGATCTGTAATTTAAATCTTACATTGTTTTGAAGTAGCATGAACCCAATGTTTTGTCATCTTTATAACTAACTCAGTACATGGCTGAAATACCAATGAGTGTTCCATTCATCAAGATAACTTATTTGCAGGGATTTGGGGGTGAGTTAATCAGTAGGACAAAAGTCTTGAGAAAGTTTTTTAATTTACAGAGAGATGCAACCTGATCTCAAATGGTAGACATTCAGCCATGATACAGCTGTGACAAACAAGGAATTAAAGGAGTTGCATGAATGGTTAGGTGATTACCAATCTTTCTTTAATTAGGTTAGTTTGTACACAGATAATAAACTTACCCAAGATGTCTGACATTCTTCAGAGAGCCCAGTATCAGCCTTACTCCTTGGTCTGACACAGTGCAGTCGTTCAGGTCCAAGCCAACCTTTCTCTCTGCAGACTGACTGGTCACATAAGACACTGCACAGCACTGGTGAGGATCAAGATGTTCTCCACTCAGGTCTAGATGATAGTCCAGTTTGTCCAGGAGAAGGAGACAGGCCTCAGTAGACTGATGTTCATACAAGCACTGACACAAAAACAGAAGATCTATCTCAAACTCAGGAGCACCACCTTCTGCATGATCTTGGTTTGTTTGAGATGGAAGAAATGTGTTCACCACTTCCTTGAAGAACCAATCTGACGTCTTCTTGATCTGTTGATCTGGAACTAGACCGTTTACCAATCTAATATTCCTCTCATTCAGAAGCCCACACAGGAAGGGAATCATGTGTTTTGTGTGTTTCCATTCTTCAGTCTGGCACTTCTCTAGAACCTCTCTGATTTGATCTGGATTCTGTAAGAGCCAAAGGGCACCAAAGAACTCCTGCATTGTGTAGTGGAGAAATGCACAGTAAGTGTCTGACACTGTGGGTGCAACCTTAACCATAAGTGCTCCCAAGAACGCAAAATGGACACCGCTTTCTTCACAGCTCAGTGTTGTCAAGTTCATGTTTTTTTCATTTGTTGCATCAAAAGCAATTTCTGCCAAAGACAATATTTTCTCTCTGTTTTCTTTGAGATAATTGTCGGTATCCTTAAGTCGTTTGCCACTGTGTTTTTGGATGCAGTGACGGAGGATGTTGCTGTACATTTCAGTTATAGTGCATGTCTGTTTAGAAGCCTTTGAGGTAGGGAAATAAATGCAGGTAACCACCATCAGTGCATACATTGGGACATGGCACAGACTGAACAACTCTAGGTTGTTTAACACACTGCTCAAGGAGTCAGGATCAGCACTCAGCATCTCTGTTAAGTAAGCCCTGATGGATTCATCACTGAACCCTTTCACCTCCACTCTGAACCAGTCTGCGGGCCAGTCTGTCAGGAAGTCTTCAGATTGATCTGGTCTGCATGTGGTCACAATCTTTGCATCAGGGAGGAGGTTCTCCATAAGGTCCTTTACTACCGACAGAGAGGAGAGGTCTGTGATTCCATCAAATATGATGACAACGTTTTCAGAGTTCTCCTTAATATCCTGTAACACTTCTTCTTTACTTTTTTTGGGCTCACTGTACATGTTAAAGAGAAGGTCCTCCAGGCTCATGGGTTTTCTGTGTGAAATGTCTCTCACGTCAAAATAAAACATGTAATCTAGTTCTCTGTGATCTTTCTCTGCCCAGAGGTTCAACATTTGATGGGCGACTGTTGTTTTTCCAATTCCAGGTTTTCCAAAAAGGAGGATTTTTTTCTCATGTGTTCTAAGCAGGTCAGCAGGGGATGTTTCCTGTTTGGCCATGGGGATGAAGCTCTTTAGCTTTTTAGGGCGAGCTTTCTTGCATCTTTTGCTCTTCACTTTAATTTTGGAGAGAGATGAATGCACATCTGTATCTAACACAAGAGGGGTGTAAGATAAAGTCCCCTCATTTCTACATGTCTCTGGTAGGAGACTACAGCTTTGTTTCCATGCACTATTTGTGATCTTCCGTGCTTTACATTTCAGCTGTGTCTGATATCCGTGACAGGGTTTTGAACCTAAAATAAGGGTATTAAGGGAAGAGAGAGTAAATGCACTGTGCAAACAAATCAAAGCCAATCTAAAGGACTAGAGAAAATCAGGACAGAAAGCTACAAGGATACACTAGTAGATCTTTGTAGATTGAAGGTGCTCTTTTGGGGCTAAATGGTCATCAAAAACAAGAAGAACCAAGGGGCACTAAAAACAAAGTTAAAATGCCTGTATTATGATGGCACGTTCAATAGAACAATATGTATAAACCCCTTTCAATGTGCGCTTCAAATAGCTTCGCCAGCACCATGGAACCAAAGGAATAGTGCCTAAAGTACAAACCCTGTCTATGGAGCACGCACAGTAAGCTAAATTAACCACACCTAAAATAATATTTGAAAGACACATTTCAACAGGTCTGCTATTTTTTAGCCCAGCTAATTGTATACTATATAGTGTATACTAAGAGGATACCATACGATCACTTACCAACAAGGTAGTCTGTCATCTCTGGGTCTTCCTTAAAGGGGAAGCAGCTGATCCATTGCTGTAAGTCAGCTTCGTCTAAGGTCCTCTTCCTTGTGATGTATAGAATCGTCAGCAACTCATAGCATGCAGCCTCTCCTTTGGCCGAGACCCAGTCCAGTATTTTTCTGGTTTGGTCAAAACGGTCAACTTTAGCCTGAATTTTACTGACTTCCTCCTCGTGAAGAACCTTGCGCTGGAACAGGTTTTCCACAATGAGGGGAAGATTCTGGAGCCTTCCAATGAGACGTAGCCTTCCATTTGTAATGTACTCTAAAGCAGATTGTCTTGCAGAAGCCATGTCCCAGGTTGTTTCTGCAGCATCACTGGTATGTTTCAACACGTAGGATCTCTGGAAGACAAAAGTACATAGTCAGTTAATAGTAGAACAGTTAAATAATGATTAGGTTTATTCATTCAATTAAACTTTTTAGCCCATGTAAACAAAACATAAACCAACTAAATGTGAATGTATCTATTACAATGGCGTAAAACAAGAATATAAACTCTGCAAAAAAATAAACATCCCTTTTTCCAAATAACTTCAAGGGTCTTTATTGTAAAGGGTTTAAACACCGTTTCCCATGCTTGTTCAATGAACCATAAACAATTAATGAACATGCACCTGTGGACCGGTCGTTAAGACACTAACATCTTACAGACGGTAGGCAATTAAGGTCACAGTTTTGAAAACTTAGGGCACTAAAGAGGCCTTTCTACTGACTCTGAAAAACACCAAAAGAAAGATGCCCAGGGTCCCTGCTCATCTGAGTGAACGTGCCTTAGGCATGCTGCAAGGAGGCATGAGGACTGCAGATGTGGCCAGGGCAATAAATTGCAATGTCCGTACTGTGAGACACCTAAGACAGCGCTACAGGGAGACAGGACGGACAGCTGAAAATCCTTGCAGTGGCAGACCACATGTGACAACACCAGCACAGGATCGGTACAGCCGAACATCACACCTGCAAGACAGGTACAGGATGGCAACAACAACTGCTCGAGTTACACCAGGAACGCACAATCCCTCCATCAGTGCTCAAACTGTCCGCAATAGGCTGAGAGAGGCTGGACTGAGGGCTTGTAGGCCTGTTGAAAGGCAGGTCCTCACCAAACATCACCAGCAACAACGGTGCCTATGGGCACAAACCCACCGTCGCTGGACCAGACAGGACTGGCAAAAAGTGCTCTTCACTGACGAGTCGCGGTTTTGTCTCACCAGAGGTGATGGTCGGATTCGCGTTTATCGTCGAAGTAATGAATGAGCGTTACACCGAGGCCTGTACTCTGGAGTGGGATCGATTTGGAGGTGTAGGGTCCGTCATGGTCTGGGGCGGTGTGTCACAGCATCATCGGACTGAGCTTGTTGTCATTGTTACTTTTTTAAAATTTTGACCCCCCCCCCCTTTGTTCAGGGACACAAATGGCCGAGAGAGTGTTGAGCGAGTCTCACTGGTAACTTGCGAATGAAACAAATGATGCTTGTTAAATATGAGTTGAAACAAAGTAAAGTCTGTCAAAACCACATCCTAAAAAGTCAATTGATTTAATGAGCTGGTCAAAACAAATCACCAGATGTACAGTGGGGAAAAAAAGTATTTAGTCAGCCACCAATTGTGCAAGTTCTCCCACTTAAAAAGATGAGAGGCCTGTAATTTTCATCATAGGTACACGTCAACTATGACAGACAAATTGAGAAGAAAAGAAAATCCAGAAAATCACATTGTAGGATTTTTAATGAATTTATTTGCAAATTATGGTGGAAAATAAGTATTTGGTCACCTACAAACAAGCAAGATTTCTGGCTCTCACAGACCTGTAACTTCTCCTTTAAGAGGCTCCTCTGTCCTCCACTCGTTACCTGTATTAATGGCACCTGTTTGAACTTGTTATCAGTATAAAAGACACCTGTCCACAACCTCAAACAGTCACACTCCAAACTCCACTATGGCCAAGACCAAAGAGCTGTCAAAGGACACCAGAAACAAAATTGTAGACCTGCACCAGGCTGGGAAGACTGAATCTGCAATAGGTAAGCAGCTTGGTTTGAAGAAATCAACTGCGGGAGCAATTATTAGGAAATGGAAGACATACAAGACCACTGATAATCTCCCTCGATCTGGGGCTCCACGCAACATCTCACCCCGTGGGGTCAAAATGATCACAAGAACGGTGAGCAAAAATTCCAGAACCACACGGGGGGACCTAGTGAATGACCTGCAGAGAGCTGGGACCAAAGTAACAAAGCCTACCATCAGTAACACTCTACGCCGCCAGGGACTCAAATCCTGCAGTGCCAGACGTGTCCCCCTGCTTAAGCCAGTACATGTCCAGGCCCGTCTGAAGTTTGCTAGAGTGCATTTGGATGATCCAGAAGAGGATTGGGAGAATGTCATATGGTCAGATGAAACCAAAATAGAACTTTTTGGTAAAAACTCAACTCGTCGTGTTTGGAGGACAAAGAATGCTGAGTTGCATCCAAAGAACACCATACCTACTGTGAAGCATGGGGGTGGAAACATCATGCTTTGGGGCTGTTTTTCTGCAAAGGGACCAGGATGACTGATCCGTGTAAAGGAAAGAATGAATGGGGCCATGTATCGTGAGATTTTGAGTGAAAACCTCCTTCCATCAGCAAGGGCATTGAAGATGAAACGTGGCTGGGTCTTTCAATATGACAATGATCCCAAACACACCGCCCGGGCAACGAAGGAGTGGCTTCGTAAGAAGCATTTCAAGGTCCTGGAGTGGCCTAGCCAGTCTCCAGATCTCAACCCCATAGAAAATCTTTGGAGGGAGTTGAAAGTCTGTGTTGCCCAGCGACAGCCCCAAAACATCACTGCCCTAGAGGAGATCTGCATGGAGGAATGGGCCAAAATACCAGCAACAGTGTGTGAAAACCTTGTGAAGACTTACAGAAA
Source organism: Coregonus sp. 'balchen' (assembly GCA_902810595.1). Classification (NCBI taxonomy): domain Eukaryota; kingdom Metazoa; phylum Chordata; class Actinopteri; order Salmoniformes; family Salmonidae; genus Coregonus; species Coregonus sp. 'balchen'. Next base: position 10,242,557 of record LR778274.1, read on the forward strand.
ACGTTTGACCTGTGTCATTGCCAACAAAGGGTATATAACAAAGTATTGAGAAACTTTTGTTATTGACCAAATACTTATTTTCCACCATAATTTGCAAATAAATTCATAAAAAATCCTACAATGTGATTTTCTGGATTTTTTTCTCTCCTTTTGTCTGTCATAGTTGACGTGTACCTATGATGAAAATTACAGGCCTCTCTCATCTTTTTAAGTGGGAGAACTTGCACAATTGGTGGCTGACTAAATACTTTTTTCCCCCACTGTATATAACAAGTATTGAGAAACTTTTGTTATTGACCAAATACTTATTTTCCACCATAATTTGCAAATTAATTCATAAAAAATCCTACAATGTGATTTTCAGGATTTTTCCCCCCTCATTTTGTCTGTCATAGTTGACGTGTACATATGATGAAAATTACAGGCCTCTCTCATCTTTTTAAGTGGGAGAACTTGAACAATTGGTGGCTGACTAAATACTTTTTTTCCCCACTGTATGTACCTCACTTGGCGTCTGAAGACTTCACACTTTTTCGGCCGCAGTTTAATACCATGCTTCCTCATCCGACTACGCACTCTTCTCAGGTCTTCCACATGTTCACTGAACGTCTTGGAATAGCAGAGAACACCGTCCAGATATGGAGAACAGCAGTTGTCCTGTGATCCTTCAAGTTGAGTTTCAGCTTAAGGTTCGGAATGGAGCCGATATCTCCATCTTTCTGTTGATATTAATTGATATTTGATCTTATTCCTGTGCAAACACGTCAGATTCTTCGTACAGCATTCTTCTGACTATTTTCTGTTCCTCTTCCTGTAGATGTTCTAAGTCAACAGGTGGGAGCCATTTTTCTCCGGACCCAACTGGTGTGAGACTCTCTTTTCTCTGGTCACCATGGTGAAGCTGAGTGGAGCAAAGGAAAGCATCACTAGACTGACTCACATGCTTCTTCTGACGGTCAGGTGCTGTGATGACAGGTCTGATGTCATCCATCAGCTCTACCCAACCCAGCACTGTTCTCTGAGAGAGATAAATGTCATGTTTTGTGGAATTCTGAATTGGAATCTTTAACACCTTCGAGGCTCCACAGGGCACATCCACGAGGCATGGAGACAGCTCCAAACCTTCTGGGCAATGGCTGTCCACGGCTGGCTCGAACATCATTTGTTCCTCCCTCTGGCCAGGCTCTGATTCTACATTTCTATCATATTAGTGTCTCCTCTTCTCATAGGTCTATTATATGGACAACATCATATTAGTGTCTCCTCTTCTCATAGGTCTATTATATGGACAACATCATATTAGTTTTCAGACCCTTTACTCAGAACTTTGTTGAAGCACCTTTGGCAGCGATTACAGCCTCGAGTCTTGTTGGGTATGACGCTACAAGGTTGGCACACCTGTATTTGGGGAGTTTCTCCCATTCTTCTCTGCAGATCCTCTCAAGCTCTGCCAGGTTGGATGGGGAGCGTCGCTGCACAGCTACTTTCAGGTCAGTCCAGAGATGTTTGATCGGGTTCAAGTCCGGGCTCTGGTTGGGCCACTCAAGAACATTCAGAGACTTGTCCCGAAGCCACTCCTGTGTTGTCTTGGCTGTGTGCTTAGGGTCGTTATCCTGTTGGAAGAAGAACCTTCGCCCCAGTATGAGGTCCTGAGCATTCTGGAGCAGGTTTTCATCAGAGATCTCTATGTACTTTGCACCGTTCATCTTTCCCCTTGATCCTGACTAGTCTCCCAGTCCCTGCCACTGAAAAACATCTCCACAGCATGATGCTGCCACCACCATGCTTCAAACCTGGTGCCAGGTTTCCTCCAGACGTGATGCTTGGCATTCAGGCCAAAGATTTCAATCTTGGTTTCATCAGACCAGAAAATCTTGTTTCTCATGGTCTGAGATTCTTTAGGTGCCTTTTGGCAAACTCCAAGCGGGCTGTCATGTGCCTTTTACTGAGGAGTGGCTTCCGTCTGGCCACTCTACCATAAAGGCCTGATTGGTGGAGTGCTGCAGTGATGGTTGTCCTTCTGGAAGGTTCTCCCATTGCCACAGAGGAACTCTGGAGCTCTGTCAGAGTGACCATCGGGTACTTGGTCACCTCCCTGACCAAGTCCCTTCTCCCCCGATTGCTCAGTTTGGCCAGGCGGCCAGCTCTAGGAAGAGTCTTGGTGGTTCCAAACTTCTTCCATTTAAGAATGATGGAGGCCACTGTGTTCTTGGGGACCTTCAATGCTGCAGAAATTTGTTGGTACCCTTCCCCAGATCTGTGGCTCTACACAATCCTGTCTCGGAGCTCTACGAACAATTCCTTCAACATCATGGCTTGGTTTTTGCTCTGACATGCACTGTCAACTGTGGGACCTTATATAGACAGGTGTGTGTGCCTTTCCAAATCGTGTCAAATCAATTGAATTTACCACAGATGGACTCCAATCAAGTTGTAGAAACATCTCAAGGATGATCAATGGAAACAGGATGCAGCTTGGCTCAATTTTGAGTCTCATAGGTATTTCTGTTGATTTTATTTATTGATCTGTTTGTTAATCAGCAGAGTAGGCTACCCTGTAATTTGTCCTATTTAAAAATATTCTCCTAATGTCTCCAGTCATATAAAGTGTGGTAGAATTGCAGGAAATGTGTTTAGGCCACATGTCTCCCGAGTAAACAAAGAAGAATATATCCTAGGCCTACTCTAGGCTATACGTGCTCAGACATGCATTGAACGGTCTGTTTTGTGAACAGGGATTGAAAAGTTGATATTAATTGATATTCTTATTAAACAAATGGTAGGAGCAAGAGCAGTGTGAGGGTTTCTCTTTTCTTGGCCTTATACCCCCCCAACAGACAATTACCCTGCCCCCGCCAGGAAAATATCATGTGTGTATATATCTGTAGACCTACTATAGTACTACATAGAGCCACTACCCACTAGATTAAACTACACTTACCCCCCACCCCAATGGACATGTATATTTCATATATCATGTTCACAGTTGTAAATAGGTATTATTTAAAAAATGTATTGTTTCATTCACACTGTTGGAGCTCGGAGCTGAAGTATTTCACTGACGCAACTACATCTGTGCATGTGACTAAATCAAGATCTAATCAGAGGCGTTGCCTATATCCCTGTTCAGATCTAATCAGAGGCGTTGCCTATAGCCCTGTTCAGATCTAATCAGAGGCGTTGCCTATATCCCTGTCCAGATCTAATCAGAGGCGTTGCCTATATCCCTGTTCAGATCTAATCAGAGGCGTTGCCTATATCCCTGTCCAGATCTAATCAGAGGCGTTGCCTATATCCCTGTCCAGATCTAATCAGAGGCGTTGCCTATATCCCTGTTCAGATCTAATCAGAGGCGTTGCCTATAGCCCTGTTCAGATCTAATCAGAGGCGTTGCCTATATCCCTGTTCAGATCTAATCAGAGGCATTGCCTATATCCCTGTTCAGATCTAATCAGAGGCGTTGCCTATAGCCCTGTTCAGATCTAATCAGAGGCGTTGCCTATATCCCTGTTCAGATCTAATCAGAGGCGTTGCCTATATCCCTGTCCAGATCTAATCAGAGGCGTTGCCTATATCCCTGTTCAGATCTAATCAGAGGCGTTGCCTATATCCCTGTTCAGATCTAATCAGAGGCGTTGCCTATAGCCCTGTTCAGATCTAATCAGAGGCAGATCTAAACCCCTACAACTCATCCAGAATGCCGCAGCCCGTCTGGTGTTCAACCTTCCCAAGTTCTCTCACGTCAGCCCCCTCCTCCGCACACTCCACTGGCTTCCAGTTGAAGCTCGCATCCGTTACAAGACCATGGTGCTTGCCTATGGAGCAGTGAGGGGAACGGCACCTCCGTACCTTCTGGCTCTGATCAGTCCCTACACCCAAACGAGGGCATTGCGTTCATCCACCTCTGGCCTGCTGGCTCCCCTTCCTCTGCGGAAGCATAGCTCCCGCTCAGCCCAGTCAAAACTGTTCGCTGCTCTGGCACCCCAATGGTGGAACAAGCTCCCTCACGACGCCAGGACAGCGGAGTCACTCACCACCTTCCGGAGACACTTGAAACCCCACCTCTTTAAGGAATACCTGGGATAGGATAATGTAATCCTTCTACCCCCCCTTACCCCAACCCACCCCCAAAAAAAAAAAAAAAATGTTGTAAAGTGGTTATCCCACTGCCTATAGGGTGAATGCACCAATTTGTAAGTCGCTCTGGATAAGAGCGTCTGCTAAATGACGTAAATGTGCCCTTGAGCAAGGCACTTAACCCTAATTGCTCCTGTAAGTCGCTCTGGATAAGAGTGTCTGCTAAATGACTAAAATGTAAATGTAAAATGCGTTGCCTATAGCCCTGTTCAGACAGGATACGTTTTACTGGGAGAGCTCAGGTCATGTAATTATGCGCACGAGCACAAATCACCACATCTGTAATTTTCCAATGGACATGTCTATTAATCTGTTCCTGCTTTTACTTCCTGGCATGGGTCTCCACTAACCGGTGCCCCCGTATATAACCTCCCTACTGTTATTTCATTTTACTACTGCTCTTTAATTATTTGCTCTTTTTATATTTTTTCTTAAAAACTGCATTGTTGGTTAAAGGCTTGTAAGTGATTTGAGGATATACCGCTCTGATTCAACCATGGGACCAGCTCAAGCATTGTAGCTAAGCTGAAGGCAGAAGGCAAGCGGTCTGAAGGAGATGATGAGCGAATGCCAGAATAAGACAACCATCTAGCCTGCTAGCTAACGTTAGCATATAAGATACACCTCATCGTGTTCATACATAGCTGACATAGCTAGCTGGTCAGGTTGAAGATGGTTAGATCAAGACATGCGGAACCATTAGAAAATAAACTAATTAATGGGACCAGCGCCATTGCTGGATTCTACAAGATAAGCGTTGAAAAGGTGACCAGCGGTCGGGAAACACTCCAAACGGCTGCCAGTCCACCCATTATGGCATCATTGACTTGAATGGAGACGACCTTCTATTCATTCTTATTTATATGCTTACCCCTATATAGGACGCTGCGCATGCGCGCATTGGCGTCCTTGGTGGCTACAGTGCAAAGTCTGGAAAATAACTGCCAACATTTTGTAGGCAGATAGGATACTTGTTTCCGAAAATCCTGTTACTGAATATCGATCATCCGTAACTCCTTGTCCATTGGTCCGGATTATATCATGTGTGTATATCTGTAGACCTTTATAGAAACCGTCTGAACCGAACTTTTCTCCAAACCGGCACCTTGCCTGTAGTAGACAGCGCACAAGACGCGCTTCCACGTCTCCTACCACAGCCAAGTTATAGGTGCCGGTTTGGAGAAAAGTTCGGTTATATTAGGAAACAAATCAAACTAGACTGTAAATGTGTTGGCATTTCCTCTAGACAACTACATCTACTAGACAGCAGGAACTTCTCATCCTAATGTTGACTCGCTTTGACAGTTGGTCAGACTCAAGTCTAGTCCTATTTGTAAGTCGCTCTGGATAAGAGCGTCTGCTAAATGACGTAAATGTAAAATGTAAATGTAGTCTAGACCAGCTAAAATGTAGCAAGTAGGGCCTAACCTTCATTTAACACGTTATTATGATCGATTGTTAGAAAACCCTTACCTCTGTCTCGTTCTGCTGCAGTGACCTGGTGTGTAGCTACACTTATTTTACTCCACTTATACTTCCGTGTATAAAAACATTATTGGGGCGCGTTCAGCAAGAAGCAACGTTTTGGAACGTTCAGATAGAAATACACTTTAGGACAAACATGCCTCAGACATTTAGAATAAGGAATCACATCCGCTCTATTCACGGCATTTCTATCGGCAACATTTCGACAACGTTTGGCTACTGAACGTGGTTTTAATGTACTAATCACCAGCAGGAGCGCTGTCTCATACTTTCCAGGGGTGTATTCAATCGTGCACATCGTAGCTAAACGTTTTACAACAAATACGAGCGTTTCTAACTGGACAAGTTCAGGTTAGTCCCTCTCTGTTTCGTCCGGTTTGTTTCCGTTTGTTTCCTGATGAATATACCCCAAAGCAAAGTTCAGTCGCCAAACGTTGTCGAAATGTTTCAGATATAGTTACCACATATAGCGCCGACCTGATTTCTTATTCTAAATGTCAGAGAGACATGTTTGTTCATAGCAGAGGCCTATATCTACCGGAACGTTAAAAACCGTTGGGTCCTGCTCAGCGAACATGCCCCAGTTAGTTTAGTCCCGGGCAATGACTATAATTTCATTCATGCATGATGAATGAAGCTGCTTGGTTGGTCGGTCTATTAAAAGCTATAGGAATTATAATCTTAATGATGTGTCTAGTGTCTCTCATGTTCTTTCTAGTTGCTGGAAGTTTGAATGCCAACTGATAGTTTGCAGGGGTTTTCTAGGCTTGCTCACCATCTGACGAGGAAAGGGTGAGGATATCAACATAATATCAGTTCATAAACATACATCTATGCATTTATCGGTAAAGATAACAAGTTAGAACTTCGAAGTTGCCGTTCCCAAGAAATGGAACGTTCCAAAAGGAGATTCCGTTGACGTCATTGACCTAATATGGTGCATCCTGGTAAATGGGCGGGACCCGGCTATCCCGAGATGGGCGTGCCAGAGGGAGATGCGTCATTTACACAGTCAAAACAGTAAACTTTCGGGAGGTTTGTCTGTTTAATATCAGAAAAGAAAGCATCATACATGTTTGATTATATTTTATTTGTATAGAGACAAGTACAAACACATTGACACATTGAAGGTTCTAAGCTTACATATGGAATTGTTTTAAGATGTTCTTACCAAAGATCATTTAGCTATTTGATTTGGAATTTTAGGACCCCTTTAGGTATAAAAACAAAATATGTAAAAAATGTATTTGATAAAAATTGAATTAGTCCTTTACTACCATAGCCCATAGAAACACTTTGAATAACACACTAATAAATGGCAAAAAAGACAAAAAATATATAATAAGGACTAAGGTTTTGAAGTCCTATATCTAGTACATATAAGAAAGTTCAGGAAATATGTATACATCATATATTTACACATATTATACCCCTTTTTATTGTTATTCTGTTACTTAGACAGAGACCACCATCTTGTTTGGACGCTACAGACGTCTCCACAGATGCGGAAGGCTGCCATTGGTGCATGTGGTGGATTGAGACGCAGCCCATGCATATCTCTATCATAAACTGATGGATTTTGACAGGGATGTTTTTATTCTGTTACTTAGATTGATGCCTAGTTGTATCAATAGACTCTAGGGGGGTTTAAAGACATGCTCCGGTAGTTTGGAGACTAAGAAATTATTTTTTTTACCTCCCACTTTGGGCTGGATGTTTCAATGTGTAGTTCTTACATGTATAATGTATGAGCAGAAATACGGTCTTACCTCAATTAGCAATAAAATCCCTAGTTTGAAAGCGACTTTTCTTCAAGCTGTGCCACACCTTTTCCCCTACATTTCCCCCCACATGAGCCAGCCTCTTTGCAGTTTGAGTTCTAGCCAATGAGCTTCAGCCCCTCACATTTGAGTGACAGCTAGCAAGAGGCCTACCCAGCAGAGCGAGAGAGGGAGACCAATGATGTGGTGCACATATCTGCACATATGTGACATAGTATGCAATTATCGGGGACCACTTGTGGCTCCTGAGTGCTACTTTCAGCGCTACTGCCTAAAAAGTATACAAAAGTATCAGAGAATCTCTTTAATGGGTCTGTTGATAAGACAGTAGTTTATACATGATTGAACTGTTGCAGCTGTAGCAACCAGTTCTGTTGATATAGTAACACAGTAGTTTATACATGATTTACACTAGTTGACCTACTGTATGTCTGTCTAACAGTATTACAGTACCATGTAGTTGACCTACTGTATGTCTGTCTAACAGTATTACAGTACCATGTAGTTGACCTACTGTATGTCTGTCTAACAGTATTACAGTACCATGTAGTTGACCTACTGTATGTCTGTCTAACAGTATTACAGTACCATGTAGTTGACCTACTGTATGTCTGTCTAACAGTATTACAGTAACCATGTAGTTTGACCTACTGTATGTCTGTCTAACAGTATTACAGTACCATGTAGTTGACCTACTCTATGTCTGTCTAACAGTATTACAGTACCATGTAGTTGACCTACTGTATGTCTGTCTAACAGTATTACAGTACCATGTAGTTGACCTACTGTATGTCTGTCTAACTGAGTATTACAGTACCATGTAGTTGACCTACTGTATGTCTGTCTAACAGTATTACAGTACTATGTAGTTGACCTACTGTATGTCTGTCTAACAGTATTACAGTACCATGTAGTTGACCTACTGTATGTCTGTCTAACAGTATTACAGTACCATGTAGTTGACCTACTGTATGTCTGTCTAACAGTATTACAGTACCATGTAGTTGAACTACAACTTAGACAGCAACAGAAACTCATGTATTAGTATCACACTGCAACAGTAGAACACATTCACAGCAATCTGATAAAAACTACACTATTAAGATCCTTCTGAAGGAATGTCACAAATTGACTGATCACAAGAAGCATCAAGTAAGATTTGCATAAAGCTTAAAACACATTAATAAAACAAGGTATATCAAATCAAATCAAATCAAATTGTATTGGTCACATGCGCCGAATACAACAGGTGCAGACATTACAGTGAAATGCTTACTTACAGCCCTTAACCAACAGTGCATTTATTTTAAACAAAAAAAGAAAAAGAAAACAACAACAAAAAAAGTGTTGAGAAAAAAAAGAGCAGAAGTAAAATAAAGTGACAGTAGGGAGGCTGTATATACAGGGGGGTACCGTTGCAGAGTCAATGTGCGGGGGCACCGGCTAGTTGAGGTAGTTGAGGTAATATGTACATGTGGGTAGAGTTAAAGTGACTATGCATAAATACTTAACAGAGTAGCAGCAGCGTAAAAAGGATGGGGTGGGGGGGCAGTGCAAATAGTCCGGGTAGCCATGATTAGCTGTTCAGGAGTCTTATGGCTTGGGGGTAGAAGCTGTTGAGAAGTCTTTTGGACCTAGACTTGGCACTCCGGTACCGCTTGCCGTGCGGTAGCAAAGAGAACAGTCTATGACTAGGGTGGCTGGAGTCTTTGACAATTGTGAGGGCCTTCCTCTGACACCGCCTGGTATAGAGGTCCTGGATGGCAGGAAGCTTTGCCCCAGTGATGTACTGGGCCGTACGCACTACCCTCTGTAGTGCCTTGCGGTCGGAGGCCAAGCAGTTGCCATACCAGGCGGTGATGCAACCAGTCAGGATGCTCTCGATGGTGCAGCTGTAGGATCTGAGGATCCTCAAAAATGCCAAATATTTTTAGTCTCCTGAGGGGGAATAGGCTTTGTCGTGCCCTCTTCACGACTGTCTTGGTGTGTTTGGACCATGATAGTTCGTTGGTGATGTGGACACCAAGGAACTTGAAGCTCTCAACCTGTTCCACTACAGCCCCGTCGATGAGAATGGGGGCGTGCTCAGTCCTCTTTTTTTTCCTGTAGTCTACAATCATCTCCTTTGTCTTGGTCACGTTGAGGGAGAGGTTGTTGTCCTGGCACCACACGGCCAGATCTCTGACCTCCTCCCTATAGGCTGTCTCATCGTTGTCGGTGATCAGGCCTACCACTGTTGTGTCGTCGGCAAACTTATTGATGGTGTTGGAGTCGTGCCTGGCCATGCAGTCATGGGTGAACAGAGAGTACAGGAGGGGACTGAGCACACACCCCTGAGGGGCCCCCGTGTTGAGGATCAGTGTGGCTACCTACCCTTACCACCTGGGGGTGGCCCGTCAGGAAGTCCAGGATCCAGTTGCAGAGGGAGGTGTTTAGTCCCAGGATCCTTAGCTTAGTGATGAGCTTAGAGGGCACTATGGTGTTGAATGCTGAGCTGTAGTCAATGAATAGCATTCTCACGTAGGTGTTCCTCTTGTCCAGGTGGGAAAGGGCAGTGTGGAGTGCAATAGAGATTGCATCATCTGTGGATCTGTTGGGGCGGTATGCAAATTGGAGTGGGTCTAGGGTTTCTGGGATAATGCTGTTGATGTGAGCCATGACCAGCCTTTCAAAGCACTTCATGGCTACAGACGTCAGTGCTACGGGTCGGTAGAAGTGATACCAATCACTTCTTTAAAAAATTAAATACAAAATAATGTATGAATATTTAAAGTATTTACACACAAACTGTTAGTGGTAAATAAAACTACATATTCCTATCCTACAGTTATACTACACATGTTCCTGTGTTTTTAAGGATCTTAATGACAGTACAGACGTATCAACTGTTAGTGGTAAATACAACTACATATTCCTATCCTACAGTTAAACTACACATGTTCCAGCTGGGTGCTGTGTTGGTTCTGCTTCAGAACAGAGTGGATGGCCCTGCAGTGGTCAGTGGTCAGACACAGAGCCTCCTCCTGGTCCTGAGCTGACAGGTCCACAGAGGAGGAGCAGGAGAAGTCCAGCCTGTAGTGCAGAGACCTGAGCAGCCATACTGCTGTTGGTGGTGGTGGTGCCCCCTGCTGGATCGGAGAGGCAGCACAGCACTGGAGGAAACTCAGCAGTATCCTCCTGTCAACACTACAGAGAGAGAGACAGAGAGACAGAGAGACAGAGAGACAGAGAGAGAGAGAGCCAGAGAGACAGAGAGAGGGAGCGAGAGAGAGAGACAGAGAGAGAGAGAGAGAGACCGAGAGAGAGAGAGACAGAGAGAGAGAGAGAGAGAGAGAGAGAGAGAGAGAGAGAGAGACAGAGAGAGACAGAGAGAGACAGACAGAGACTTATTTAAACACCATCACACATTAAAACACTGATGAACACGCTACAACTCTGTTTATCATTTACCCTTCAATTCCACCCCTAGGTGAGGTTAAGGTTAAGTGCATTAGACTAAGGTTAGGGTTAGTGGTTAAATAATTCAGAAAGTAGAAAGCCTCATATCCATTCCAATGTAGTTCAACTTATCTGCAGCACTTCCAGCACCCCTTCCCTCAGCTATGTTTTCTTCCATGGATTGTGGTCAGTAACCCCATATGAGGTTATTGTGTAGGTAGGCTCTGGAGCCTTGTTGAAATTCTACCCCTTGTAAGGCTCTGGCTCTTCTGTTGAATTTTTTTGTGTCCATTTAATGTTGAAAGCATCCTGAATCCACCTGACCTGTGGTTTCTATGGTCACAGGCCTAAGCCGTGTCAAAATGCGTAGAATAGCAGGAAATGAGCTTTAAAACTGTAACATCTTCCTGGGGGAGGAGCCCCAGAACAGCTTCTAGGTGGAATCTCACTCCAAGCTTTCTTCAAAAGTTGGCAGCCCTGAGTGCACTATATAGGGAATAGGGTGCCACTATATAGGGAATAGGGTGCCACTATATAGGGAATAGGGTACCACTATATAGGGAATAGGGTGCCACTATATAGGGAATAGGGTGCCACTATATAGGATAGGGTACCATATATAGGATGGGTACCACTATATAGGGAATAGGGTGCCACTAGGGAATAGGGTGCCACTAATAGGGAATAGGGTGCCACTATATAGGGAATAGGGTGCCACTATATAGGGAATAGGGTACCACTATATAGGGAATAGGGTGCCACTATATAGGGAATAGGGTACCACTATATAGGGAATAGGGTGCCACTATATAGGGAATAGGGTGCCACTATATAGGGAATAGGGTACCACTATATAGGGAATAGGGTGCCACTATATAGGGAATAGGGTGCCACTATATAGGGAATAGGGTGCCACTATATAGGGAATAGGGTGCCACTATATAGGGAATAGGGTGCCACTATATAGGGAATAGGGTGCCACTATATAGGGAATAGGGTGCCACTATATAGGGAATAGGGTGCCACTATATAGGGAATAGGGTGCCACTATATAGGGAATAGGGTACCACTATATAGGGAATAGGGTGCCATTCAGGACTTTCACTCTTTGTCACAGAGTGCCACAGTAAAGCAATTATGATGATAGACAAATAGGTAGCTAAAAGCAGTGGTGGAAAAAGTACCCAATTGTCATACTTGAGTAAAAGTAAAGATACCTTAATAGAAAATGACTTAAGTAAAAATGAAAGTCACCCAGTAAAATACTACTTGAGTAAAAGTCTAAAAGTATTTGGTTTTAAATATCCTTAAGTATCAAAAGTAAATGTAATTGCTCAAATATACATAAGAATCAAAAATAAAATTCCTTATATTAAGCAAACCAGATCACACAATTGTCTTGTTTTTTTTATTTAAGGATAGCCAGGGGCACACTCCAACACTCAGACATAATTTACAAACGAAGCATTTGGGTTTAGTGAGTCCACCAGATCAGAGGCAGTAGGGATGACCAGGGATGTTCTCTTGATAAGTGTGTAAATTGGACCATTCTCCTGTCCTGCTAAGCATTAAAAATGTAACGAGTACTTTTGGGTGTCAGGAAAAATGTATGGAGTAAAAAATACATTATTTTCTCTAGGAATGTAGTGAAGTAAAAGTAAAAGTAATCAAAAATATAAATAGTCAAGTAAAGTACAGATACCGCAAAAAACTACTTAAGCAGTACTTTGAAGTATTTTTACTTAAGTATTTTACACCATTGGCTAAAATGTATAACTGATTGACTCCATTTAGCTATTGGCATTGACGCATTAGATGGTCAGATAGATATAGATAGATGGATGGATGGATGGATTGACTGACGGACAGATAGACAGACAGACAGACAGATAGATAGATAGATAGATAGATAGATAGATAGATAGATAGATAGATAGATAGATAGATAGATAGATAGATAGATAGATAGATAGATAGATAGATAGATAGATAGATAGATAGATGTGACTTCTGTATGACAGTAGTTGACATAACTCAACACAGACTACCCTGCCTATTGCCCCTGTAATGTTTGGTTGATGTATATGCTGTACACACCTGCTTGTTGATGCAACACTTTCTTTGTCCTCGGCTCCTCCTGTCAACCCTACTCATCATCGAAGACCCTCCTTCAGAGTTGGCTGTTTTGGCAACTTTCACCCGCCCGGCCCTCTCCTGCCTCTGTCTGCTGTCTGCTGCGTTCAATTCCTGCTCTCATAGCCGGGGACAGCTTGACTTTGAACTCCGAAAGACTAAAGGCCGGAGCTAGCTAGCTGTAAACCATATAGCTACAAGGGAATAGGGTGCCACTATATAGGGAATACAGCTAGCTAGCTGTAAACCATATAGCTACAAACATCACAGACAGTGCGGGAAAGGGAGCCCGTGCACACAGCTTCTGGATGTGTTATTGCAAAGATACTGATCTCTTTTATCTGTCGTTATCGTGTCTTCCAAAGAAAGAGCCACATGTTGAACTTAGTTTAAAATCAGCGCTGAGTAACCAAATTAAACCTCACCCTGTCATTAGTGAAGCAGCTTTCCCTGGTGGTCTAGTGGTTAGGATTCGGCGCTCTCACCGCCGCGGCCCGGGTTCGATTCCCGGTCAGGGAACATACCATTTTTTCACTCACAACAACGCTCATATTTTAAATGCTACAAATGTGGATGTAAATCCACATTTGATCAATTGTATTTGAAAGCGAACGTTTTCCGTGTTTTTTTTCTGCTATCCTTGTGTCTGCCTCATGTCTTTGTTTCAATGTGTGCTGTTTTTCTGTTTTATTTTTCTTAGTTATTTCTTTGTTTTACATTATTATTTTGTATGTTTCACTGTTGCATGTTCAGATACTGTTAAACGCTACCACGCCACCGTTTGGGAATCGTTGTACATTTTCCCTGGTAGTGTCTAACTAAACCACAGATCGAAAAATTTGACAGATATTTCACCGGATGTATAAATGTGAAGCATCCGGTTGACGTTTCTACTCGCTACCAAATATGGTGCTGAGTGGAAGCCCAGTGGCCGGCAGTGGGAGAAGATGAAGCTAGATGGATTTTGGCCGACATTCTGCTAATTTTCTCATCGATTAAATATTTGATCTCAATACAGTTTTCTGTTTCCAACACTAAAATATGTTACAAACAGTGTGGACTAAGTTTAGTAGACTTTACCCTTTGCCAAACTTTTTATAAAATGGTGTTGTTTATAAGGAGTGAAAGGGTGAATTGACTTATTACACACGTCCACTTCACAGAGTAGGCGTTCCCTAACAGAAATATGCAAATATATGCTAGAACGCACCAATAGGCTCTCGCTAGCTCGTGCTTGGCTCTGCCCACCTCCTTGCATGTTCTGCCCACTATGATTAATTTTCTCCCATTGGAAAAGGACAGGCTGTGGTCCATCTTGGGTTAGTTAGACAAATCTTTGACTAAAACAGTAGAAACTCCGACGTCTCGTTTTATGCCTTAAGTAACCATCTGTCTTATGTAACAATACCAAACGTAAACATATCATACTAAATGGAGTCTATCAGAATTTACATACAGAAAAATATGAAATGCTCTGAGACCAGGCTGGGGAGCAGGGAGGAGTGGGGGAGAGACAGGCTATAGTAGACCAATAGCTGCCATAGCTAAGCTATTCATCATCCGATATGATTACGTCGTACCTGTGTTGGACTGCATCAAAGCGGGACGAAGAAGCTAGTTAAGCCAGCTAACGTTAGCTAGCTAGGCTAACTATGCTGCAGTGCATGCACTTTCTCATCCTACAGTTACAAATAACACACTCCATTCATAATATGAAGTAGCAGCCTGCCTACCCTGTTGGCTCTTGGTCGTTGTAGCCTATCCTTCTCCTTTAACTTTTAATTCCATCTTTCCTTGATTAGATATCTCCTAACTATGGCCACACATGGAGCAAGGCTCTATGACTGTAACCTATTGCCGCTTTGATGATTTATGATTGAAAAGCAAGAGCAGCAGGATAAAAGATACAATCTCTCTCTCTCTCTCTCTCCTCTCTCTCTCTCTCTCCTCTCTCCTCTCTTCTCTCTCTCCTCTCTCTCTCTCTCTCTCTCTCTCTCTCTCTCTCTCTCTCTCTCTCTCTCCTCTCTCTCTCTCTCTCTCTAAACTCCTGAGTCTCCGAATCAACACTACTGGCGCTCTCTCATCTCTCTCTCGTCTCTGTCGGGGATCACTCTCTCCTCTCTCTCTCTCTTGATCTTAGGCCCTTCCAGACCAAGTCAGTTAAAATGACAACAATAACACTGGACAATCATCCGACCCAAACCGCGTTACATTTATTATAGAATTCTTGATTCAGACACGTATCTGGCTCAAGAATGTTGTTTCTGGTTACAGAAAGTTGAGATTTCCGTGAATGGGGGAGAGAGAGGAAGAAAAAGCCAAAAAGGGGATCATACCTAATAGAAACAGGGGGATCTGGTAGTTTCGGGTATAACTCATGCAGTAGGTGGGGGAAAAAACGAAAAAAAAAAAAAGGCTTGATGTAGTGTCGATAAAAACTAACACACAGTCGAGAACGGTGACGTGTGTGGTTGTCGACCTGAACAGTAGAAACTCTGGTGGTGTCTAACTAAACTAAACAGGTAGGGAATCTTGTGTGGGGTATAACTAAACAGTAGGAACTCTGGTGGTGTCTAACTAAACAGTAGGAACTCTGGTGGTGTCTAACTAAACAGTAGGAACTCTGGTGGTGTCTAACTAAACAGTAGGAACTCTGGTAGTGTCTAACTAAACAGTAGGAACTCTGGTGGTGTCTAACTAAACAGTAGGAACTCTGGTAGTGTCTAACTAAACAGTGGAAACAGTAGACCCATGGGGCGGCGCACAATTGGCCCAGCGTCGTCCAGGGTAGGGGAGGGACTGGCCATTGTTATGAACGTTCTCAAGCCGCCCTCTATCAGCGGTGCCCTAAAGGGGTGATAAACCCAGTCATTCTGGACGGTGGCTAACTACTGTTTAGTCTAAATTACACTATATAGCGTCCTGGAAATACGATGCCATTGCTAAAGGAGTCAGATATTTTAGTAGGAAACAACTTTGCCAGAATTATCATGTTGTCAAATGTATTTTAGACAGATGGCAATGTTGTCATTAGCTAACAAAGTTCGTCAAAAAATAGCTAGCAATGCTAACGTTAGCTAGCTAAAATCCAGTGGCTTCCCATCAATCTTAGCTAGCAATGCTAACGTTAGCTAGCTAAAATACCGCATCTAAAGTCAATCTGGCGACATAGAAATGATGACAAAAGGTTTTTCCTACTAATTATTTGCCTCTTTTTGAATGTCATTGTATTTCCAAGCCACTGTAATGCACTGTTGATGAAATCTTCATCAGCTCTCACTGACGATGCATTGAGTAGAATGCTCAGTCAGGCATCAGTCCAAAACTAATGTTCAAAACAATATTGTGATTGAATACGTTCTGTACTGTAATAAGTTCTACTGTACTACTGTACTCACTGAAAGAAGAGAAGAGTTGTAAGGTTTTCATCAACAGTACTTCTCATCACAATAAAAACACAACAGGAAATTACTTGTACATTTTATTCTCTATCAGCCATACACACACTGCAGCATTTTATTAATATACCTTTTAATAAACTAATACATGCCCTCGTAGATATTTATATATGTATAATATCATTTATGTATATAACTGCCGTCACCACGGAAACAGGATGCTAATTGGTTAAATTAAAAGCCGACCCGTCACAGTGAACTTCCACTAGTTTTGCATTTGTATCACTTTGTTATTTTTTTGACATGTCACTCACAGTAACTAGTGATATTAGTGAAGTAAATACATTATACAGTAGCTATGCTCTGAGCTGTGAATGATGCCGTGTATACATACTTTACACCTGCTTGACCTTTCAACCTGCTTGACCACACCTCTAGTCAGGTGTGTCTCTGTCCTGTACCTGCCCTCATACACTTTCTACATGGGCCTTTCCCATTGGCTAGACATACAGAATCCAGCCTACATGGGGCTGTCTGATTGGCTACAAATACTGTATTCTGCCTAGGTGGGCCTTTCCCATTGGCTAAACATACTATTTCCTGTGTCCTGTGCCCAAAGCGTGGAGGTGCGCCCCCCTGACAGTCAGGAGTGCAACGTGGTTGTCGTGAAATAAAGTTCATTTTCTCTGCTCATGTCGTCAAATTCCACACACACACACACACACACACACACACACACACACACACACACACACGACAAAAACCACACACACCCACACACAACACAACACACACACACCCACAACCCACACCCACCACATCACCCCCCCCACCACACACACACAACCACTAACACCTGGTCCCACACTCTCAAGGGCCGATAAGTAATCAATAATCACATTGATAAATCAAACTAAGAACCAATCAGAGAAGCCCTCGTACCAACCTCGGCCCGCGTCCCAAACGGCACCCTGTTCCCCCTACCTCCTCCCTCGTGCACTACTTTTTGACCAGGGCACTGTGGGTTCTGCATAGGGAATAGGTTACCATTAGTGACACAGGCCTCTTCATATCAGAGGACTGTTTCTAAACGAGACAGTCGTGATCACACCTTATCAACTTATTCACAGCGTATTCACCATTGGGAAAAAAAATTAAAATAAAGGAATTTCCTAATAAAAAGGAATCATCAAGTCTCCATAACAAATCGGCAAACGAAACTAGTTCCTTATCTAGCTAGTGAACTGAACCAAAACCACAAAAGAAGAAGAACTCCAAAAACAAGGAAAGAATTCAAAACAATAACTGCTGCTTTTACCCTTTATAGCAGCAAGTCAGGTCTGACACACACACAAATTCACATGCACACACGTCAAACAATGAGACGAGGTTGGAAATGCCACAAACCATAGAGAGAAATACCAAGAGAGAGTTTAAAAGACAGGAAAAGATAGATACATAGACAGACAGACAGAAAGAGAGGAGAGAGATATACAAGAGAGCAAGTACTAGCAGATCATATAGATAGATAGAGAGAGAGAGAGAGAGAGAGAAGATAAAAGATATATCTCTAATAGAGAAAGCTATATCATCTCTAAAAATATATCAATCCCGGTCTATGTCTCTCTGCGCTCTCCCTCTCTTCTCCTTCCCTCTCTCTCCTCTCTCCTCTCCCTACTCTGCTCTCCTCCTCTCTCTCTCTTCGTCTCCTCGTCTCTCCTCTCTCTCTCGCTCTCTTCGTCTCTTCTCTCCTCTCTCTCTCTTCTCTCTCCTCTCTCTCTCTCTCTCTTCTCTCTCTCTACTCTCTCCTCTCTCTCTCCCGCTGATCTTTCTCTCCTCTCCTCTCCCCGCTACACAAGCTCTCATCGCTCCCTCGATCCCGTCTCGCTCTCTCTCTCTCTCTCATATAGATCTCTCGCTATCTCTGCGATATACCTATCACATCTCCCCCTAGCTCTCTCTCTCTCTCTTCTCTCTCTCCCCTCTCTCTCTCTCTCTCTCTCTGCCCTCATCTCTCTTCTTCCTTCTCTCTCTCTGCTCTTCTCTCTCCTCTCTTCCTCTACTCTCTCTCCTCTCCCTCGCTCTCTCTCCCCTTATCACGTCTCGACTATCATTACCTCCCACTTCTCTCCGCTATTATCTTCCCCATCTCACATCCCCAATCATGACTACTCTAGCCGGTAACAGAGGGGACTAATAAAGGTTGCCATAGGTTTACGTAGACACTCGTTTTTTGTTAAAACCACATATTTAGATATAGCTACTTTCTGAAGACAGGTAGAACACGAACACTAAACACTCTAGCAGCAGGAAGCAGGAAGCAGGGATTGGGGTTCAGGGGTGCTACAGTGACAAATCGTGATAATCTAATCCTGATCTGCGGAAGGACCTTTTTTAAAAAGAAAAGGTCATTAGAATGAGAAGTGAATCTAGTTTTTTCCTGGTATGTAGTAAGAATAAGTGATAGGTAGTGCTGTGAGGTGAATATCATAGCGTCTGTTAGTCCAACCACCTACTCTAGCAGTACAACACATACATGACTAATGTCTGTTTGCGTTGTAACCACAGCATCAATATCCAATACATACAGAACAAACATGGGAAAAACTGAATTCATCAACCACAAACTCTCTTTGGTCACAACAAAAAGGCAAAAGAAAAACACAGAATGAAAGAAAGAAAAAGAAAGAAAGAAAGCAATAACCCAAGGACCAGCCGAGCAGCTGAGACCAAACAGTAGTGATTGTTGAAACAGGAAGACGGTGGCAGGACTGAGGTGCACTGGTGCACTCTGGGATTGCATGTGCCTGATGCATAGGATTGGTGGATCTTCAGGGAAAGGGGAAAAGGAGAGGGGGGGGAAGGGGAAGGGGCGTTGTCCGAGAGGGCGGGGATACCGGAAGCTAGCGAGGCGATGAAGGAGGACTGTTATGCCTTCTTTCTTTTTCTCGTCTCCCTCTTTTTCGTTCTTTCTCTTTCCTCCCCTCTCCTCCCCTCCTTTTCTCCTGAAGTGCCCCCTTCCCCCCTATGCTCAGTCTCACCTTTCCCAGGTACCCTCTACTGTTCCTCCCCCCTCCTCCTCCTCCTCCTCCTCACAGTAGAGGTGGATGAGGTGATGAAGGTGCTGCTGGAGGTTGTGGAGTCGTGACCCATCAGAGAGGAGGTCGTCTAGTATTCCTATTCGCTCCAGAGGCTCCCCCGCCCCCCCCCCCCCCCCCCCCACTCATAATAACTTTCCTTCATCTGTTTTGTACAGCCCCTTACACCTCTTTTCCCTTCGATCTTGTTTACCGTCTACAGGAGCGTTTATGAATCTAGCGATCTCCTTCCATCTCTCGCTCTCTTTTCTCTCTCTCTTTTCTGTCTTCCCTCTTATCTGCCCCCCCTCTCTCTCTCTCTTTTTTCTCTCTATCTCTCTCTCTTCTTTTTCTCTCTTCTCTCTCTCTCTCTCGTCTTCTCTCCTCTCTCTGCTCTCTTTTCTTCTCTCTCTCTCTCGCTCTCTATCTTTCGCTCTCTCTCTTTTTTTCTGCTCCTCTCTCTCCTTTCTCTCTACCCCTCTCCCCCTCTCGTCTCTATCTTCCTCTCTCTCTCTCTCTCTCTCCCTCTACCTCTCTCTCTCGACTAGCTAATCATCTCGATACTACCCGCTATAGGTGGATTCAGAACCTCTGTAATCACCCTAAAAAGCATGGAGAAACAACAGCAAAGTGAAGATAGGCAGAAACGGACGGCAACGCAGGAAGTAAAAAGAGAACGTTAGAAGGAAAGAGACAGTGACTATTCAACAGTTATCAACAGTTATCAACAGTTATCAACCGTTATCAATAGTTATCAACAGTTATCAACAGTTATCAACAGTTATCAACAGTTATCAACAGTTATCAACAGTTATCAACCGTTATCAATAGTATCAACAGTTTATCAACAGTTATCAACAGTTATCAACAGTTATCAACAGTTATCAAAACCGTTATCAACAGTATCAACAGTTATCAACAGTTATCAACCGTTATCAACAGTTATCAACCGTTATCAACAGTTATCAACAGTTATCAACAGTTATCAACCGTTATCAACAGTTATCAACAGTTATCAACAGTTATCAACCGTTATCAACAGTTATCAACCGTTATCAACAGTTATCAACAGTTATCAACAGTTATCAACAGTTATCAACAGTTATCAACAGTTATCAACTCCACAACATGCGTTTTGAACCCTTTGCTTGATGTAATGATGTGGTTCTTTTAGCACCCACTACTGGTCATCATCAGTAACTTCACCTCCATGGTCCTTTCACACCACATTGACTGGAGATTCTCCTTTGTTAGTCAACACTCACTCACACTCACAGACACACACACTTACAACAAAAACACCCACGCACGCATGCATGCACACACACTTGAAACAAAAACACACAGACGCGCGCACACACACACACGCAACATGAACACGCACACACACAAACACACACACATACACACGCACACACACACACACACACACACACACTTTCTGATGACAGATCCGTGATCCTTGACAGTCTCTCTCTCCTCCACTAGAGGGAGATCTGCTCTGCTAAAGCCCCCTATGTACCCCAGAGCCGGAGAGAGACGGAGGGAGAGATGGAGGGAAGAGACGGAAGGAGAGATGGAGGGAGAGATGGAGGGAGAGATGGAGGGAGAGACAGAGGGCGAGACAGAGGGAGAGACGGAGGGAGAGACGGAGGGAAGAGATGAGGGAAGGAAAGAAAGATGGAGGGAGGAGATGGAGGGAGAGACGGAGGGAGAGACGGAGGGAGAGATGGAGGGAGAGAGATGGAGGGAAGAGATGGAGGGAGAGATGGAGGGAGAGATGGAGGAGAGGTGGAGGGAAGAGATGGAGGGAAGAGATGGAGGGAGAGATGGAGGGGAGAGATGGAGGGAGAGACGGAGGGAGAGATGGAGGGAGACGGAGGGAAGAGATGGAGAGATGGAGGGAGAGATGGAGGGAAGAGAGGAGGGAGGGAGAAGAGATGGAGGGAGAGATGGAGGGAGAGTGATGGAGGGAGAGATGGAGGGAGAGTGGAGGAGAGATGGAGGGAAAGAGATGGAGGGAAGAGATGGAGGGAGAGTAGGGAGGGAAGGGACGTCCCTCGAGGGGAGAGAGGGGAGAGATGGAGGGAAGAGATGGGAGGGAGAGATGGAGGGAGAGATGGAGGAGAGACTGGAGGGAGAGAGAGAGGAGAGGGAGAGAGAGGAGGGAGAGGAGAGCGAGGGAGGGAGATGGGAGGGAAGAGATGGAGGGAGAGAGAAGAGATGGAGGGAGAGGTGGAGGGAGAGAGGGAGGGAAGAGATGGAGGGAAGAGAGGAGGGAGGGAGAGATGGAGGGAAGAAGGAGGGAGAGAGGGAGGGAGAGAGGAGGGAGAGATGAGGGAAGAGATGGAGGGAGAGAGGGGGAGGAGGAGAGAGGAGGGAGAGACGGAGGGAAAGAAGAGGAGGGAGAGATGGAGGGATGAGATGGAGGGAGAGACGGAGGGAAGAGATGGAGGGAGAGATGGAGGGAGAGATGGAGGGAGAGACGGAGGGAAGAGATGGAGGGAGAGATGGAGGGAAGAGAAGGAGGGAGAAGATGGAGGGAGAGATGGAGGGAGAGATGGAGGGAGAGATGGAGGGAAGAGATGGAGGGAGAGATGGAGGGAAGAGATGGAGGGAGAGATGGAGGGGACAGATGGAGGGAGAGATGGAGGGAGAGATGGAGGGAGAGATGGAGGGAAGAGATGGAGGGAGAGACGGAGGGAGAGATGGAGGGAAGAGATGAAGAACAACCTGTCTAACAGCTTCTGATGCTGGTGCTCCATCACAACAGCCAGCACACATAGCTAGGAGGAGTTGAAGAGAGATGGAGGGAAGAGAAGGTGATGGTGGTCCAGTTCCCAACCTGTCTAATGGTGAAGGTGATGGTGGTCCGTTCCCAACCTGTCTAATGGTGAAGGTGATGGTGGTCCGTTCCCAACCTGTCTAATGGTGAAGGTGATGGTGGTCCGTTCCCAACCTGTCTAATGGTGAAGGTGATGGTGGTCCGTTCCCAACCTGTCTAATGGTGAAGGTGATGGTGGTCCGTTCCCAACCTGTCTAATGGTGAGGTGATGGTGGTCCGTTCCCAACCTGTCTAATGGTGAAGGTGATGGTGGTTCCGTTCCCAACCTGTCTAATGGTGAAGGGTGATGGTGGTCCGTTCCCAACCTGTCTAATGGTGAAGGGGATGGTGGTCCGTTCCCAACCTGTCTAATGGTGAAGGTGATGGTGGGTCCGTTCCCAACCTGTCTAATGGTGAAGGTGATGGGGGCCGTTTCCCAACCTGTCTAATGGTGAAGGTGATGGGGGTCCGTTCCCAACCTGTCTAATGGTGAAGGTGATGGGGTCCGTTCCCAACCTGTCTATGTGAAGGTGATGGGGGGTCCGTTCCCAACCTGTCTAATGGTGAAGGTGATGGTTGTCCGTTCCAACCTGTCTAATGGTGAAGGTGATGGGGGTCCGTCCCAACCTGTCTAATGGTGAAGGTGATGGTGGTCCGTTCCCAACCTGTCTAATGGGTGAAGGTGATGGTGGTCCGTTCCCAACCTGTCTATGGTGAAGGTGATGGTGGTCCGTTCCCAACCTGTCTAATGGTGAAGGTGATGGTGGTCCGTTCCCAACCTGTCTAATGGTGAAGGTGGATGGTGGTCCGTTCCCAACTGTCTAATGGTGAAGGTGATGGTGGTCCGTTCCCAACCTGTCTAATGGTGAAGGTGATGGTGGTCCGTTCCCAACCTGTCTAAATGGTGAAGGTGATGGTGGTCCGTTGCCCAACCTGTCTATGGTGAAGGTGATGGTGGTCCGTTCCCAAACCTGTCTAATGGTGAAGGTGATGGTGGTCGTTCCCCAACCTGTCTAATGGTGAAGGTGATGGTGGTCCGTTCCCAACCTGGTCTAATTGGTGAAGGTGATGGTGGTCCGTTCCCAACCTGTCTAATGGTGAAGGTGATGGTGTCCGTTCCCAACCTGTCTAATGGTGAAGGTGATGGTGGTCCGTTTCCCAACCTGTCTAATGGTGAAGGTGATGGTTGTCCGTTCCCAACACTGTCTAATGTGAGGTGATGGTGGTACCTTTCCCAACCTGTCTAATGGTGAAGGTGATGGTGGTCCGTTCCCAACCCGTCTAATGGTGAAAGTGATGGTGGTCCGTTCCCAACCTGTCTAATGGTGAAGGTGATGGTGGTCCGTTCCCAACCCGTCTAATGGTGAAGGTGATGGTGGTCCGTTCCCAACCTGTCTAATGGTGAAGGTGATGGTGGTCCGTTCCCAACCTGTCTAATGGTGAAGGTGATGGTGGTCCGTTCCCAACCTGTCTAATGGTGAAGGTGATGGTGGTCCGTTCCCAACCCGTCTAATACCCAGCATCTCTAACTCAGAGTCTAAGGAGTAGGAGAGAGATGGAGGGAAGAGAGGAGTCTTTCTGATATTAAGGAGAAAATGGTGGCATGATACTGAGGAGAAAATGGTGTCATGATATTGAGGAGAAAATGGTGTCGTGATATTGAGGAGAAAATGGTGTCATGATACTGAGGAGAAAATGGTGTCATGATATTGAGGAGAAAATGGTGTCGTGATACTGAGGAGAAAATGGTGTCGTGATATTGAGGAGAAAATGGTGTCATGATACTGAGGAGAAAATGGTGTCGTGATACTGAGGAGAAAATGGTGTCATGATATTGAGGGGAAAATGGTGTCATGATAATGAGGAGAAAATGGTGTCGTGATATTGAGGAGAAAATGGTGTCATGATATTGAGGAGAAAATGGTGTCATGATATTGAGGAGAAAATGGTGTCGTGATATTGAGGAGAAAATGGCATCTCGTAATGAAGCAGTGTCAGTGCTTATTTTGTAAATTTCGAGTACTTGAATTAGATGATAAGTAAATGAATACAAACCTTGAATTGAGTACTCGCGCCCATTCCGAGTTTCTGATTGGTTGTGGGATATAACTGCCACAGAAACAGTGTTTCTGATTGGTTGTGATGTATAACTGCCACAGCAACAGTGATTCTGATTGGTTTGTTGTGTATAACAAACACTACTACGGCTATTCTGATTGGCTGGTTAGAGGCTGACCTGTGTGAAGTCGTCCCGGGCCGTGGGGAGATCAGAGGTCAGGGCGGGGTCACTGTGGTGCGTCTCGGTCCACTGCCCCTCCACCGCCGTGTTCCGCTCCACACGGCTGACTTCGCGACCTTCAGCTGACTCCTCCCCCGACACTGGGTCAGACTCACGCTCAGAAAACATCACCTGGAGGGGACAGGAAGGAAAGATTGCAATAACATAAAATACAAAATGTAATTGATCCCACTGGGGCCACACATACTAAAATGTATATCCACACTACTGTAAGTGGCTAGACACAGGTACACATCGACACACACACATCCAGATAGACACAGGTACACAGACACACACACATCCAGATAGACACAGGTACACATCGACACACACACATCCAGATAGACACAGGTACACATAGACACACATACATACATCCAGATAGACACAGGTACACACAGACACACATACATCCAGATAGACACAGGTACACAGACACACACACATCCAGATAGACACAGGTACACATCGACATACATACATGCAGATAGACACAGGTACACAGACACACACACATCCAGATAGACACAGGTACACACAGACACACATACATCCAGATAGACACAGGTACACATCGACATACATACATCCAGATAGACACAGGTACACAGACACACACACATCCAGATAGACACAGGTACACACAGACACACACACATCCAGATAGACACAGGTACACAGACACACACACATCCAGATAGACACAGGTACACACAGACACACACACATCCAGATAGACACAGGTACACATCGACATACATACATGCAGATAGACACAGGTACACAGACACACACACACATGCAGACATTGGCTATAACCAAATGATCATACTATTTCGTAGGCTTTTGGGGTAAGAGACAATAGACATTTCTCTAAATGTAGTTATCTTTTAACTGCCAGGATGTCATACTAATTTCATCCTTTCCTGTAGTATGAGCTCGCTGCACACTATTGAGGAAGAGAACCGTTTTTTTTTTTTTTTTTTTGCCTTTCTGACAACCACAAAAGGGGCCGTGGTGTAATGCAGTGTTTCCCTACACTGGGGACCTAAAGGGGGTGCGTTCTAGAACTAACATGGTGGTCCTCTGTAGCTCAGCTGGTAGAGCACGGCGCTTGTAACGCCAAGGTAGTGGGTTCGATCCCCGGGACCACCCATACACAAAAATGTATGCACGCACGACTGTAAGTTGCTTTGGATAAAAGCGTCTGCTAAATGGCTTATTATTATTATTATTATAACATACCCGGTTCTACGAATCAAAGGCTTGAGGAGTGTGTGATCAGGTGTGGGCAAAAAACCTCACGGAGCACCTCTTTGGGTCCCCAGGACTAGTGGTGGAAAAAGTACCCAACTGTCATACTTGAGAGAAAAGTAAAGATACCTTTAATAGAAAATGACTCAAGTAAAAGTGAAAGTCACCCAGTAAAATACTACTTGAGTAAAAGTCTAAAAGTATTTGGTTTTAAATATACTTAAGTATCAAAAGTAAATGTAAATGTAAAAGTATAAATAAATAATAACTTATTTTCAGCAAACCAGATGGCACAATTTTCTTGTTTTTTTTAAAATCTACAGATAGCCAGGGGCACACTCCAACACTCAGACATCATTTACAAACGAAGCATGTGTTTAGTGAGTCCACCAGATGAGAGGCAGTAGGGATGACCAGGGATGTTCTCTTGATCAGTGCGTGAATTGGACCGTTTCCCTGTCCTGCACAGCATTCTAAATGGAACCAGTAATTTTTTGGAGTAAAAAGTACATTATTTTCTTTAGGAATGTAGTGAAGTAAAAGTAAAAGTTGTCAAAAATATAAATAGTCAAGTAAAGTACAGATACCCCCCAAAAAACTACTTAAGTAGTACTTTAAAGTATTTTTTACTTAAGTACTTTACACCACTGAGTCTAGGTGAATGGCAAGGCACTGGAGTGATGAACCGCCCTTGCTGTCTCTGCCTGGCTGGCTCCCCTCTCTCCAGTGGGATTCTCTGCCTCTAAACCTATTATAGGGGGCTGAGTCACTGGCTTACTAGTGCTCTTCCATGCCGTCCCTAGGAGGGGTCCGTTACGTCGTGCCAGGCTTTTTTCACTATACTCGACATGACTGGGTGGAGTCATCTTCTGACGTCGTCTTCCTGTCCGGTCTTGCGCCCCCACGGTAAAGTACAGACACCCCCATAAAAACGTCTTAAGTAGTACTTTAAAGTATTTTTACTTGAGTACTTTACACCACTGATGATATACTTTACACCACTGATGATATACTTTACACCACTGATTATATACTTTACACCACTGATTATATACTTTACACCACTGATGATATACTTTACACCACTGATGATATACTTTACACCACTGATGATATACTTTACACCACTGATTATATACTTTACACCACTGATTATATACTTTACACCACTGATGATATACTTTACACCACTACCTAGGACCAGGATTGGGAAACACTGATGTAATGAATGAATGACAGAACCAGACATTTTTCTTAATGTCCATGTATGATTACCTTTCTGAACACCGCGTGTCCATGTTCATCTGTGTACTGCTCCTCTGTCGGAGTCTGAGGGGGGATGTCAGTCATCTCATCCGCCTGTAGAGGGAGACAGACACACGCAGTCAGCACCTGTCGTTACACGGATTCACCACAGGATGGCGCTGTCGTTTTCATGAGGGCACACAACAGGAAAACGTTTTTTTTTTTTTTTATGTTTTGCAAGGGAAAATGAAAATGAGATTTTTTTTCTTTTCGTTTCAACACAGCAACCCAACCCAACACAGCATCTCAACACAGCATCCCAACACAGCATCTCAACACAGCATTCCCAACACAGGAACCCAACACAGGAACCCAACACAGCAAAACGAGACAAAGATATTGTTATAGACAAGTAGGTAACGACTCAAGTGTGAAAAGTAAAAAAATACACAAAATACACACATCATTGGGTCAGATATAAGAATTCTTGTCAGTCAGTACAAAATACACACATTGCATACTGGACTAAAAAAACACTGGATCAGACAGAGGTCTCCCATTCATCACAACAACAAAAAAGAGGAAAACTCATCATGCTGTTTGTTAAACAATCACAAAATAAGTTGAAAGCGTTCTCCTCAAACCACACTGAGACCCCGATTGGGGGACACATCACTACATGCTGAGGCACCAAGCCGGACCACAAGTCCCCCAGGAGGGCTTCCTCTCTGTGGGGTTTAGGCACCTGGATGACAACCCTCCTCCGTATTACTCTGGTAGTCAGAAACTCCTCCTCATCAGAACTCATCTCACCCACCTCCACAGCTACCTCCTGGTTCGGGCAGCACAGGTGCATTGTGGGTCATGACATGCCATTGGATGGGTCTGAAAATCGCACCCTATTCCCTATATAGTGCACTACTTTTGAGGTCCCTATTTTCCATTGTCTCTTTGGGCCCTGGTCAGAATTAGTGCACTATATGGGGAATAGGGTGTGTATTTGGGATGCAGACATTTTGTTTTGTTGGTGAGCAAAGCAAGAGGGAAGTGTTGATGATGTCAAATTGTGCCTTCCTTAGTTTCCTTTATTTGAATGAAGTGGTTGAAGGAAGCTTTGAATGTTTTTTGTTAGTTTTTTTGTTTTGTTTTTCAAAACTAGAAGGTACAACAAAATGTGCTGAAACCGGGAGCTTCATACCACTCCATATCACGCAAACCAACATAGTTAGAAAACTAGATTTTGATTGGATTTTGATTTTGAAAGCACAAAGCTGATAAAATACGAGAAAAGCATCAAGATGTGAAGCAGAGGGTAAGTGAAGCAGATGGGTAGGCAACCAGAACTGTAGGCATCAAGATGTGAAGCAGAGGGTAAGTGAAGCAGATGGAAAGGCAACCAGAACTATAGGCTCTAAAAATAAATAAAGACAGCAGAACACTCTCTACATAAAGACAGTAGAACACTCTCTATATAAAGACAGTAGAACACTCTCTATATAAAGACAGCAGAACACTCTCTATATAAAGACAGTAGAACACTCTCTATATAAAGACAGCAGAACACTCTCTACATAAAGACAGTAGAACACTCTCTATATAAAGACAGTAGAACACACTCTACATAAAGACAGTAGAACACTCTCTACATAAAGACAGTAGAACACTCTCTACATAAAGACAGCAGAACACTCTCTACATAAAGACAGTAGAACACTCTCTATATAAAGACAGCAGAACACTCTATATATAAAGACAGCAGACCACTCTATATAAAGACAGCAGAACACTCTCTATATAAAGACAGCAGACCACTCTCTATATAAAGACAGTAGAACACTCTCTATATAAAGACAGTAGAACACTCTCTATATAAAGACAGTAGAACACTCTATATATAAAGACAGCAGACCACTCTATATAAAGACAGCAGAACACTCTCTATATAAAGACAGCAGACCACTCTCTATATAAAGACAGTAGAACACTCTCTATATAAAGACAGTAGAACACTCTCTATATAAAGACAGCAGAACACTCTATATAAAGACAGTAGAACACTCTCTATATAAAGACAGTAGAACACTCTCTACATAAAGACAGTAGAACACTCTCTACATAAAGACAGCAGAACACTCTCTATATAAAGACAGCAGAACACTCTCTACATAAAGACAGCAGAACACTCTCTACATAAAGACAGTAGAACACTCTCTACATAAAGACAGCAGAACACTCTCTATATAAAGACAGCAGACCACTCTCTATATAAAGACAGTAGAACACTCTCTATATAAAGACAGTAGAACACTCTCTATAAAGACAGCAGAACACTCTATATAAGACAGTAGAACACTCTCTATATAAAGACAGTAGAACACTCTCTACATAAAGACAGTAGAACACTCTCTACATAAAGACAGCAGAACACTCTCTATATAAAGACAGCAGACCACTCTCTATATAAAGACAGTAGAACACTCTCTATATAAAGACAGTAGAACACTCTCTATATAAAGACAGCAGAACACTCTATATAAAGACAGTAGAACACTCTCTATATAAAGACAGTAGAACACTCTCTATATAAAGACAGTAGAACACTCTCTATATAAAGACAGTAGAACACTCTCTACATAAAGACAGTAGAACACTCTCTATATAAAGAGAGTAGAACACTCTCTATATAAAGACAGCAGAACACTCTATATAAAGACAGTAGAACACTCTCTATATAAAGACAGCAGAACACTCTCTACATAAAGACAGCAGAACACTCTCTATATAAAGACAGCAGAACACTCTCTACATAAAGACAGTAGAACACTCTCTACATAAAGACAGTAGAACACTCTCTACATAAAGACAGAAGAACACTCTATATAAAGACAGCAGAACACTCTCTATATAAAGACAGTAGAACACTCTCTATATAAAGACAGTAGAACACTCTCTACATAAAGACAGTAGAACACTCTCTATATAAAGACAGTAGAACACTCTCTACATAAAGACAGTAGAACACTCTCTATATAAAGACAGCAGAACACTCTATATAAAGACAGCAGAACACTCTCTATATAAAGACAGCAGAACACTCTCTACATAAAGACAGCAGAACACTCTCTATATAAAGACAGCAGAACACTCTCTACATAAAGACAGTAGAACACTCTTACATAAAGACAGTAGAACACTCTCATACATAAAGACAGAGAAACACTCTATATAAAGACAGCAGAAACACTCTCTATATAAAGACAGTAGAACACTCTCTAATAAGACAGCAGAACACTCTCTACATAAAGACAGCAGAACACTTATATAAAGACAGCAGAACACTCTCTATATAAAGACAGTAGAACACTCTCTATATAAAGACAGTAGAACACTCTCTATATAAAGACAGCAGAACACTCTCTATATAAAGACAGTAGAACACTCTCTACATAAAGACAGTAGAACACTCTCTACATAAAGACAGCAGAACACTCTCTATATAAAGACAGTAGAACACTCTCTATATAAAGACAGTAGAACACTCTTATATAAAGACAGTAGAACACTCTCTATATAAAGACAGTCAGAACACTCTCTATATTAAAGACAGCAGAACACTCTCTACATAAAGACAGCAAAAAACACTTCTCTACATAAAGACAGTTAGAAAACACTCTATAATAAAGACAGCAGAACACTCTATATAAAGACAGCAGAAACACTCTCTATATAAAGACAGTAGAACACTCTCTACATAAAGACAGTAGAACACTCTTATATAAAAGACAGTAGAACACTCTCTACATAAAGACAGAAGTACACTCTCTATATAAAGACAGTAGAACACTCTCTACATAAAGACAGTATAACACTCTCTATATAAAGACAGCAGAACACTCTCTACATAAAGACAGTAGAACACTCTCTACATAAAGACAGTAGAACACTCTCTACATAAAGGACAGCAGAACATCTCTAGTGAACACTCTCTATATAAAGGCAGCAGACACCTCTACAAAAGACAGCAGAACACTCTATCTCTAAAGACAGCAGAACACTCTCTTATAAAGACAGCAGAACACTCTCATAACAGCAGAAGACATAAGGAAGAGAACACTCTCTATATAAAGACACTCTTCTATATAAGACAGCCGAACACTTCTCTCATATAAAGACAGCAGAACACTCTCTACATAAAGACAGCAGAACACTCTCTATATAAAGACAGCAGAACACTCTCTACATAAAGACAGCAGAACACTCTCTACATAAAGACAGCAGAACACTCTCTACATAAAGACAGCAGAACACTCTCTATATAAAGCTCCCAGTCATTTATTGGGTAAACCACCACTGTTTGGACATCACTGTGCCTCTTCAGGGCAACAAGAACAACACAATGTAACTGTCACATCTACTCCCACTCCCCCTCTCCGCCGCTCGACGTCGCCGGTCTACTAACCACCGGTCCTGGCAACCCATCATTACGCACACCTGGCAACCCTCATTACGAACACCTGCGCCCCATCACTACCCTGATTACTCCCACACGGGTTAGTGGCACTGTAAATTCCTACTAAGACATCATGCGAGAGGAATTCTGCTTAAAATATGAATTAAAGGCGTTTCAAATCCAGTCCCTGTAGTTAAAGCATTCATTCCGTCTGAAGCTAGAGATAGGGTTAGAGCAGGAGATAGGGTTAGAGCAGGAGATAGGGTTAGAGCAGGAGATAGGGTTAGAGCAGGAGATAGGGTTAGAGCAGGAGATAGGGTTAGAGCAGGAGATAGGGTCAGAGCAGCGCGGCAGGAGATAGGGGTTAGAGCAGAGTTGGGTAAGAATGGCGGGAGGATTTTCTCAACAGTCATCTCACCCTGTCCAGGGAGTCATCATCATCCGCTGCTCTGCGAGGAGGAAGCTCCTGAGGAGCCTGGTAAAAGGCTGAGACGGGAGAGTGAGCCAGCTCTTCACTCTCTTCCTTAATGTCATCGGAGCATCCCGGAAGCGCCGTCGGCTTCTGGTACTTTCTCCCTGGGGCTCCTGAATGGGACGCTTGTCCTCGGGTTCGGCCGACCCCTGACCTTTCCCACTTCTTCAGTTCGTCAGGTTCCGTCTCTGAGAAGTCTGAGACGCCCTGTTTGCAGTCAAAGTAAGCCTCCGGGTCAGAGTCTTCGTATAAGTGCATGGTGGTGCTGCCTCTAATGACTTCTGTGTAGGTTGGAGGCTTGGGTTTGTGGCTAGAGGAGGAGGATGTCTCAGTATACTTAGGAGGGAAGATGAACTCCATGAAGATTTCTTCATCGTGGGCTGATGCTGCAACCTCTGGACCGGGTTGGGCTGACACCATCTCTGCCCTGGGTTCTACTGGACCAGGTTGGGCTGACACCATCTCTGCCCTGGGTTCTACTGGACCAGGTTGGGCTGACACCATCTCTGCCCTGGGTTCTACTGGACCAGGTTGGGCTGACACCATCTCTGCCCTGGGTCCTACTGGACCGGGCTGGGAGACAGGGGACTTTACCTCAACAGGGGTGACTGGATCCTCTGATGGTTGCTCACTTGTATTTGTCTCGAGGTCTTCAGAGAGCATGTTGAGGTACGTAGGACTCTGGTAGGGGCTCAACTCGTCGAAGCTGAAGTGCGCAGAGGCGGTGACGGTCTCTGGAGTCTGTGGGGTCACGTCAGAGAGCGACTGGGGCGACCACTCATCGTATTCAAGGGTTTCAGGAGGAGTGCGATCCCTTAAATGTGACACAACTTCTGGGGTATTGCTCATGCATGGTTCATCTACCAATTGGCTTGGCTCAGTGGTTAATCCTCCAGATTCGCACAATACTTTGCTTTGTTCAATGGATGCCTTTACGACTGCAGCTTGAATGCTTGATGTTTCTTTGAAGTTGGCATATTCTTCATCAACTGATTCATGAATTTGACTTTCCTCAAAGGTTTTCTGTTTGTCAGACACCTGCTTGAGGTTTGAATGTTCTTCATCAACTGTCTCCTGGTTCTGATGTGGGAGACTGATTTGATGTTCTTCTACAGTTGAAGGTTCGTTAAAAACAACTGATGATCTGCTGTCATATGCAGCTTCATCATGTTCCAGTGATCGGAACTCTTGAGTTGGAACGATTGATTCTGATGACAGTTCTAGAACTTTATGGCATGGTTCCGGTGATCGGAACTCTTGAGTTGGAACGATTGATTCTGATGACAGTTCTAGAACTTTATGGCATGGTTCTGGAGATTCCGATGTTCCGACGGATTCGATAGCGGCAGTGGGGCTAACCAAAGGCATGGAACCAGTGAGGTCCGATTCTTCTGCTCTGTGTGTTTGCAGGGACTCCAAGTGGCTCAACTGAACCGGATCAGCTGTAACTTGGTTAGGCTCTGGGAAGGTCTTGACTAGATCTACGGTCACTCCAAATACCTCTGGATCAGTTTCATAGGACAGGGAGAGATGGGTCAGCACCGAGGCCGCTGCACTTATTTCAGCTGGCTCTCCTGTGATCTGAACAGGGGATGAGATCTCTTCCTCACCCTCAGTGGGATTTCCGTCTGATTCAGGCAAGAGTTCCTCAAACTCAACATAAGGTTGGAGATCTACAGGACCCCCTTTGCTGGATTTCGAAAAAGGTGAGTCCAGTGGTTCCGGAGTTTCTGGTCGGAGTTCCGGTTTGATGTCTTCCAATTCCGACAGCAGCTGATCAAGCTGGGCGTGTGCCCCTGACTCCGGGGGTGCTCGTGGATTGCTCGCTGACGATCCTGCTTCGTCACCTTGGCTGTCTTCTGAGGTGTGGCTGAGAATGTCTGGTGACACTGGACTAGTTTCAGAAGAAGAGGACTCCTTGTTCAGTTTCAATGGTTTTTCTGCACTTTCTGGCAATACCCTCATCTTCTCAGTGGGCATTGTCATTTCAGGGGATAACGGACTGAATTCAAAGGCATTTGGAATCTGGAGATCTGGAGTCCCAGATTGGATTTCAGACATGAGTGTTTTGTTTGAGATAGGTCTATTAGTATACGGTTGGTCCAGCTCTGATACATGTTTGGGTTCTGATAGATTATCCATGGAGGATCCTGCTGAAACCTGGATGGGAATGATGGAATGGGAAAAACAAATTATAAAATGAGTTTGTGATGAAGTTAGGGTTGCAAAATTCCGGTAACTTTCCCAAAATTCCCAGATGTTCTAGAAATCCCGGTTGGAAGAATTCCAAGAATCATCCAAGAATCCTCCGACCACGATTTCTGGAAAACCTGGGAATTTTGGGAAAGTTACTGGAATTTATCAACCTCAATGATTCATGATTAATATTGTTGAGGAAACTATAGTATGGACAAAGGAGCAATACAGTGCATGCAGCAACATGGTCCCATACATCATGACAATGTATTTCAAATGAACATTCCAATTAATTAATGAAATCACCAAAAAAGATGAGCCAAATCAATAAACCTATAGTATTGTCACACTGTACATACATTACCTGCATGTACTCAGAAGTACTGCACTTCTAATAGTAGTACAAAGCATAGAAGCAGTTCAGAAGTACTCATTTGATCAGGACACATATAACTCCTTATATCAAAATGCGATGGGTACATTTCTTATAGAAATTCTCCTAAAGCCTTCTCTCTAAGACAACATTCTCTGAAATGCAGTAATACCACAGTAGGAAATACACAGTCAAGGCAATCAACTGTCAACCCTACTAAGCTCCAAGGCGATCAACTGTCAACCCTACTAAGCTCCAAGGCGATCAACTGTCAACCCTACGTAGCTCCAAGGCAATCAACTGTCAACCCTACTAAGCTCCAACGCAATCAACTGTCAACCCTACTAAGCTCCAAGGCAATCAACTGTCAACCCTACTAAGCTCCAAGGCAATCAGCTGTCAACCCTACTAAACTCCAAGGCAATCAACTGTCAACCCTACTAAGCTCCAAGGCAATCAGCTGTCAACCCGATTAAGCTCCAAGGCAATCAACTGTCAACCCTACTAAGCTCCAAGGCAATCGACTGTCAACCCTACTAAGCTCCAAGGCAATCAACTGTTAACCCTACTAAGCTCCAAGGCAATCAGCTGTCAACCCTACTAAGCTCCAAGGCAATCAACTGTCAACCCTACTAAGCTCCAAGGCAATCAACTGTCAACCTTACTAAGCTCCAAGGCAATCAACTGTCAACCCTACTAAGCTCCAAGGCAAACAACTGTCAACCCTACTAAGCTCCAAGGCAATCAGCTGTCAACCCTACTAAGCTCCAATGCAATCATATGTCAACCCTACTAAGCTCCAAGGCAATCAACTGTTAACCCTACTAAGCTCCAAGGCAATCAGCTGTCAACCCTACTAAGCTCCAAGGCAATCAACTGTCAACCCTACTAAGCTCCAAGACAATCAACTGTCAACCCTACTAAGCTCCAAGGCAATCAACTGTCAACCCCACTAAACTCCAAGGCAATCAACTGTCAACCTTACTAAGCTCCAAGGCAATCAACTGTCAACCCTACTAAGCTCCAAGGCAATCAGCTGTCAACCCCACTAAACTCCAAGGCAATCAACTGTCAACCTTACTAAGCTCCAAGGCAATCAACTGTCAACCCTACTAAGCTCCAAGGCAATCAGCTGTCAACCCTACTAAGCTCCAAGGCAATCAACTGTCAACCCTACTAAGCTCCAAGGCAATCAACTGTCAACCCTACTAAGCTCCAAGGCAATCAACTGTCAACCTTACTAAGCTCCAAGGCAATCAACTGTCAACCCTACTAAGCTCCAAGGCAATCAGCTGTCAACCCTACTAAGCTCCAAGGCAATCAACTGTCAACCCTACTAAGCTCCAAGGCAATCAACTGTCAACCCTACTAAGCTCCAAGGCAATCAACTGTCAACCTTACTAAGCTCCAAGGCAATCAACTGTCAACCCTACTAAGCTCCAAGGCAATCAGCTGTCAACCCTACTAAGCTCCAAGGCAATCAACTGTCAACCCTACTAAGCTCCAAGGCAATCAACTGTCAACCCTACTAAGCTCCAAGGCAATCAACTGTCAACCTTACTAAGCTCCAAGGCAATCAACCTGTCAACCCTACTAAGCTCCAAGGCAATCAGCTGTCAACCCTACTAAGCTCCAAGGCAATCAGCTGTCAACCCTACTAAGTCCCAAGGCAATCAACTGTCAACCCTACTAAGCTCCAAGGCAATCAACTGTCAACCTTAATAAGCTCCAAGGCAATCAACTGTCAACCCTACTAAGCTCCAAGGCAATCTGCTGTCAACCCTACTAATCTCCAAGGCAATCAACTGTCAACCCTACTAAGCTCCAAGGCAATCAACTGTCAACCCTACTAATCTCCAAGGCAATCAACTGTCAACCCTGCTAAGCTCCAAGGCAATCTTTCAATGTAAGACATGACTTCTGTCGTTTTTTTCTGTGTGAAGAAATGCACCATCATGCAGAGTCCCAGTCCATCTCTGAGGGTATGTCCCAAATGGCACCCTATTCCCTTGGCAATGCACGGCTTTTAACCAGGGCCTGCACATCTCTGGTCAAAAGTAGTGCACTACAGAGGGAATAAAGTTACATTTGGGAATTTGTCCCATAACCTCTATCTAGTCAGCTACTTTATCTTGAGGACACACCATGTGACAGAAAGAAAGTACACGGTGTTGAGACTAAAACGTGTCTCACCACCGTTCATTAGTTGCCTTTTCTGAGACACTTCCTGCATTGCTGATGCAAACATGCCTCAGCAGGAGTGTCAAGCTTCTGCGGCTATGCGTCAAAACACATTAGTGAAAGCTTGAGACCCAAGGGTCGTACACGACGCATGCGAACTACGCACTACGCACTTCCAGCCTTATTGTTTTTTTTAGAAAGCGTCACTGCATTCCCCTGCTGATGGAGAACGCGTGTGGTCTTACCGACGCCGCAGAAACTCTGCCGTCCTCCTCTTTTCTCATCGCCTTTCTTTTCAGGTGCTTGCTTGTCTCCTCCATCTCGGGTTGCACTTCACTTCCTTTCAACGTAGGGGACATTACTGTGTTCTTTTCTTTGGATTGACTTACGACTTGCTTGAGGTCTTTGGTGGTGAACCCGCCTCCTCCAGCCCTGACAGCAGCAACAGGAGACCCCAGATTTTGTTCGTCCGATGGCATGTGACTCGACTGAGAGGACGCTTGGTGAGGTCTGTGAGTCTCTACATCATCTACAGGTTCTCTGTGGCTGTCTGGGGAGGAGGCCCTACAAAAAAACGCTTCTACTGCTCGGTGGGTTTGGTAAACTACTGGGGAAACTAACCTAAAAGGGGCCCATGTTAATTCCGGGGGTTGTTTTAAGCGTGCTCTTTCAACTGTCATTTCAGGTTCATGTTCAGTGGAAACCTGGTCTGTTGGAGGATAATGTTGACCGTCACCCTGAGTTAAAACAGTATCTGTGTCGGAACGGATGGAGTCAGGAGAAAAGGCGCTGGTCTCACAGAGCAAGTCCTCCAGACCAAACTCATCCCAGTCTGATATCACAGATTCAGGTGTCGAACACCTCTGTCCCGCTGACACGGTAAAAACAGACAAACCAGGTCCATATTGGGGGACAGGTGAGTCAGGAGAGAGGGGCCTGTACTCCTCTTGTGATGCAACAGATTCAGGGGAGGATGGTCTTAGATCTAATTCTGAAAACCAGTCCTCTAAAAATGACAGGCTCTCTTCTGATGTTGAATCCGGGTCTTGGCTCATATCTTTGTCTGACTCATCTACTAATCTCGTTCCATCTTCTGATATCAATGACTCGGGTGAATCTGCTCTTTCTTCAGCAAACAATTCCTCAAGACAGAACTCAGAGAATTCAATACCTGAAGTTACTGATTGAGGTGACGAAGATCGATCACCAGTGGGAGCCAAATAATAATCACAACATTGAGGCATGAAGTGGGGAACTGGAGAGTCAGGAGAGAGAGGCCTGTACTCATCAAATGACGCAACAGATTCAGGTGAAGACGGCCTCATGTCAGTAAAGAAGTGGTCAAGATATAAAAGGATTCCATCCCTGTCTGAACCGAGTGACTCAGGAGAAAGAGGTCTATACTCAGGAAGGTACGACAACTGGATGAACTCCCATTCAGCTAAGACGGGGGAAGTGGTTCTGATTTCTGTCTCTACTGACTGGGATATTGGCAAATGAGGTTCCTGCAAAGTTTCTGTGACTGTCTGGTCAGTGACATGAGGGACTGTTAGTAAGGATCCCTCTAGTACTGTCTCCTCATCTTCTGGAGTAGCAGAATGACAAGGTGAGGCTGGTTCTTCAACACTAACTTGCCTCAAGTCTTCAACAGATTGCTGCGGTTGATCCAGGACTTTTCTAACAAGTCTGTCTCCTGCATATTCAAAAACACCTGTCATAGTGAAATAGGTTTCACCTTTGTACGCTGGATCTAATGTATGGGCCATTAGCGTGGAAGGAACTGCCTTATAAACCAGTCTATATTCTAGAGTTGATGTTTTTCTACCAGAGAATTCATAAATAGGCTGCGATTCAGAATCATCCATTTCTGTGGATGAGCTTGTTTCTGCAGCATCTAACTCATCTAGTGATGTCATTGGGTCTACAGAGGATGGCTGTAACTCGGAAAGCCAGTACTGAATGAAGGAATGAGCGTACTCGTCTTCTGTTTTTGACGATTCTGCTGATAGAGGACTGGATTTGGTCAGTGTCTCATCGACCTGTTCATATTCACCTTCTGAATTAAAGGAATCAGGAGAATCTGCTCTGTCCTCAGCAAACAATTCATCGAGACAGAACTCAGAGAATTCAATATCTGATGTTACTGATTCAGGTGATGAAGACCTATCAGCAGGGAAAACCAAATAATAATCACAATATTGATGTAAGAACTGGGGAATTGGAGAGTCAGGAGAAAGGGGTCTATACTCATCAAACAATGTTACAGATTCCGGTGATGATGGTCTAGACTCTGCAAACAAGAGCTCAAGGAATGTATGGTCATCTTCTGAAGTTATTGATTCTGGTGAAAGAGATCTGTAATTCATGACACCTTTTTCAACTGTCTTAAACTCACCCTCGGACATAAAGGAATCAGGAGAATCTGGTCTGTCCTCACCAAATAGTTCCTTGAGGTAAAGTTCTGAGTACTCAATATCTGAAGTTACTGATTCAGGTGATTGAGACCTATCACCAGGGAATACCAAGTAATAATCACAACATTGATGTAAGAACTGGGGAATAGGAGAGTCAGGAGAGAGAGGCCTATCCTCATCAAGCGATGTTACAGATTCAGGAGAATATGGTCTAGACTCTGAAAACAAGAGGTCAAGGAAGGTATAATCATCTTCTGAAGTTACTGATTTTGGTGACAGGGCTCTGAGCTTCATAAAAAATTGTTCAATTGACTCTTTGAATTCACTATCGGCCAAAAAGGAATCAGCAGAATCTGGTCTGTGTTCAGGAATCAGTTCATTGAGATATGATCCACAGTATTCAATGTCTGACGTTACTGACAGAGGTGATTGAGACCTATCACCAGGGAGTTCCAAGTAATAATCACAACATTGATGTAAGAACTGGGGAATAGGAGAGTCAGGAGAGAGAGGCCTATCCTCATCAAGTGATTCAATAGAGTTTGGCCTTAACTCTAACTCAGTAGACCAATCATTCAAAAACGACTGAATCTCTTCTGACGTTATTGATTCTGGTGTGATCGGCCTGCCCAGGACAATTTCTTTGTCCTTCAGACGCTCCATTATCTCTCTAACCTGTCTGTCTCCTGCACATTCAAAAACACCTGATTTATTCAAGAACGTTTCACCTTTGTACGCTGGGTCAAATGTTTGGGCCATTAGCTTGGAAGGAACTGGAGTCAACGTTTTTCCTTCAGAGAATTCATCAATAGGCTGAGCTTCGGAATCCTCAATTTCTGTGGATGAGCTTGTTTCTGCAGCATCTAACTCATCTAGTGATGTCATGGGTTCTTCAGAGGATGGCTGTAACTCATCTAGTGATGTCATGGGTTCTGCAGAGGATGGCTGTAACTCATCTAGTGATGTCATGGGGTCTAAAGAGGATGGCTGTAACTCGGAAAGCCAGTACTGAATGAAGGAATGAGCGTACTCATCTTCTGTTTTTGACGATTCTGCTGATAGAGGACCGGATTTGGTCAGTGTCTCATCGACCTGTTCATATTCACCTTCTGAATTAAAGGAATCAGGAGAATCTGCTCTGTCCTCAGCAAACGATTCCTCAAGACATAATCCGAACAATTCAATGTCTGATGTAACTGAATATAGGGAAGATCTACGCTCTGCAGTCGTGATAACATCTAGGATTCTAGGTCCGTAGTGGGGAACTGGAGAGTCAGGAGAGAGAGGCCAGTATTCATTCGCTGACGCAACAGATTCAGGTGAAGACGGCCTCATGTCAGTAAAGAAGTGGTCAAGATATAAAAGGATTCCATCACTGTCTGAACCGAGTGACTCAGGAGAAAGAGGTCTATACTCAGGAAGGGACGACAACTGGACAAACTCCCATTCAGCTAAAACGGGGGAAGGGGTTCTGATTTCTGTCTCTACTGGCTGGGATATTGGCAAATGAGGTTCATGGAAAGTTTCTGTGACTGTCTGGTCGGTGATGTTAGAGTGTTTTAGTGAGGAGATATCTTGTTCTGTCACCTCAACTGCTGATGTTTCAGAGACACTTGGCATGCCACGGTTGGATTCGCTAAAATGAACTGGCCTGAAATCACCACAAAGTCCCCTCTGACAGTCAAGTGCCTGTCTAACCTTCTGTCTATGTTCGGAATGTTCGGAAACACCATTCTTACTGTAGCAGGTTTCACCTTCGTACGCTGGGTCATACATATGGGACATTCGTTTGATGGGAACGGCCTTGTAAACTAGTCTATATTCTGGAGACGCGGGCCGCACTTCAGGCAGGGATGAAAATTCATCCGTGTCAGTTGATAAGCCTGTTTGTACAGCTTTAGACACCATGAACTGTTGTATGATAGCCCAATGTACAGTTGGGATCTCTTCTGGAGGACTACCATCATCATCATCATGATCACCGCCCTCTGACCAGATGGAAATAGGTGAATTTGGTCTGTCCTCGGTAAATAATTCCTCAAGGGAAGATCCAGAGTACTCAAGATCTGAACTGACTGATTCAGGAGACGAAGAACTATCAGCAGTGAACAGCAAATAATAATCACAGTATTGAGGTCTGAAATCAGGAACAGGTGAGTCAGGAGAGAGAGGCCTGTATTCATCAAATGATGTTACAGATTCAGGAGAGGATGATCTAGACTCTACAAAAAAGAGATCAAGGAAGGTAAAGTCAGCTTCTGAAGTTATTGATTCTGGTGACAGAGATCTTTGAGATATTACACCCAATTCAACTGACTCAGCAGACTCACTCTCAGACATACAGGAATCAGGAGAATATGCTCTGTTTTCAGCAAATAATTCCTTGAGGCTAAATCCAGAGAATTCAATGTCTGAGGTGACTGATTGTGGTGATGAAGATCTATCTTCTGTGAATAGCAGATAATAATCACAACAATGTGGTCTGAAATCGGGAACTGGGGAGTCTGGAGAGAGGGGCCTGTACTCATCAAATGATGCAACAGAATCTGGAGAGGATGGTCTAGACTCTGATAACAAGAGCTCAAGGAAGGTATAATCATCTTCTGAAGTTATTGATTCTGGTGACAAGGGTCTGAGTTTCATGACACCTTTTTCAACTGACTCAACAAATTCACTCTCTGATATAAATGATTCAGGTGAATCTGGTCTCTCTTCATTGAATAATTCCTCAAGATAGAAGCCAGATCCTTCAATGTCTGAAGTTACTGAAATAGGTGACGGAGATCTGCTAAGGAATGACATTGACAACTCAATTATTGTGGGTCTAAATTGTGGGATTGGGGAATCAGGAGATAGAGATCGATATTCGTCAGTTGAAGTGATAGAATGAGGTGAAGATGGTCTAGACTCTGCAAACAAGAGCTCAAGGAAGGTATAATCATCTTCTGAAGTTATTGATTCTGGTGACAAGGGTCTGAATTTCATTAGACCTCCTTCAACTGACTCAACAATTTCACTCTCTGATATAATTGATTCAGGTGAATCTGCTCTTTCTTCAGCAAACAGTTCCTCAAGACAGAACTCAGAGAATTCAATACCTGAAGATACTGATTCAGGTGATGAACATCTACTTCCAGTGAAAGCCAAATAATCACAACATTGAGGCATGAAGTGAGGAACTGGAGAGTCTGGAGAGAGAGGACTGTACTCATCAAATGATGCAACAGACTCTGGAGAGGATGGTCTAGACTCTGATAACAAGAGCTCAAGGAAGGAATAATCATCTTCTGAAGTTATTGATTCTGGTGAGAGTGGTCTATGCTCAGATACGCTACTTTGAACTGTCACTATCAATTCACTATCTGACGGGGAACCTGGTCTGTACAAACCATGATATTCAATGTCTGAAGTTACAGACTGAGGTGACACAGAACTACTCACATTGTACACCAAATAATAATCACAATGTCCAGGTCTGAATTGTGAAGCAGGTGAGTCAGGAGAAAGAGGCCTATGATCATCAAATGTTGTTACAGATTCAGGTATCGGAGAAATCCTCCCACTGTATAACAAATAATAATTACAATGTCCAGGTCTGAATTGTGAAACACTGTCTGAAAAGACTGACTCGGGAGATAAAGGTTTGACTTCAGATATATCTTGGTGTTTCAAATTGTCTTCCTCTACCTCATCAAGAGAATTAGCTGGCTCCTGCTTTACTGGCATCAGTACAGGGACTGGTAATAACGAACAAAACTTCTCATCACTCAAGTCAAGCTGTATAAATGCTTTCTTAACTGCAACTGGCAATGTGGTTTGATCCTCAACAGAGCCTTCTTTTGCCATTGTTGTGGTAGATACTAATATCTCTGGTTTGGTGTCTCTGTGCACAGATTCAGACTGGACTAAGGCAGGTGAGATTAATTTGTTAACAGATGTTTCAGATTGAGTAGAGTGAGGGAGAGGATCAGAAACTGGAGAAACTGATTCATGCAAGAGTGGAACAAGTCCTGCTTCCAATTGATCCAGAAATTCATTGTCTGAATATATCAATTCAGGAGAATCTGCTCTGTAATCAGCAAACAATTCCTCAAGGCTAAATCCAGAAAATTCAACGTCTGAGGTGACTGATTCTGGTGATGAGGATCTACTTCCAGTGAAGGCCAAATAATAATTGCAACAATGAGGCATGAAGTGAGGAACTGGAGAATCAGGAGAGAGGGTCCTGTACTCATCAAATGATGCAACAGACTCTGGAGAGGATGGTCTAGACTCTGATAACAAGAGCTCAAGGAAGGAATAATCATCTTCTGAAGTTACTGATTCTGGTGACAAGGGTCTGATATTCATGACACCTTTTTCAACTGACTCAACAAATTCACTCTTTGATATAAATGACTCAGGTGAATCTGGTCTCTCTTCATTGAATAATTCCTCAAGATAGAAGCCAGATCCTTCAATGTCTGAAGTTACTGAAATAGGTGACGGAGATCTGCTAAGGAATGACATTGACAACTCAATTATTGTGGGTCTAAATTGTGGGATTGGGGAATCAGGAGATAGAGATCGATATTCGTCAGTTGAAGTGATAGAATGAGGTGAAGAGGGTCTAGACTCTGATAACAAGAGCTCAAGGAAGGTATAATCATCTTCTGAAGTTATTGATTCTGGTGACAAGGGTCTGAATTTCATTAGACCTCTTTCAACTGACTCAACAATTTCACTCTCTGATATAAATGATTCAGGTGAATCTGCTCTTTCTTCAGCAAACAGTTCCTCAAGACAGAAATCTGAGAATTCAATATCTGAAGATACTGATTCAGGTGATGAACATCTACTTCCAGTGAAAGCCAAATAATCACAACATTGAGGCATGAAGTGAGGAACTGGAGAGTCTGGAGAGAGAGGCCTGTACTCATCAAATGATGCAACAGACTCTGGAGAGGATGGTCTAGACTCTGATAACAAGAGCTCAAGGAAGGAATAATCATCTTCTGAAGTTATTGATTCTGGTGAGAGTGGTCTATGCTCAGATACGCTACTTTGAACTGTCACTATCAATTCACTATCTGACTGGGAACCTGGTCTGTACAAACCATGATATTCAATGTCTGAAGTTACAGACTGAGGTGACACAGAACTACTCACATTGTACACCAAATAATAATCACAATGTCCAGGTCTGAATTGTGAAGCAGGTGAGTCAGGAGAAAGAGGCCTATGATCATCAAATGTTGTTACAGATTCAGGTATCGGAGAAATCCTCCCACTGTATAACAAATAATAATTACAATGTCCAGCTCTGAATTGTGAAACACTGTCTGAAAAGACTGACTCGGGAGATAAAGATTTGACTTCAGATAT
Organism: Coregonus sp. 'balchen'; assembly: GCA_902810595.1. Taxonomy (NCBI): domain Eukaryota; kingdom Metazoa; phylum Chordata; class Actinopteri; order Salmoniformes; family Salmonidae; genus Coregonus; species Coregonus sp. 'balchen'. The sequence goes on from LR778274.1 coordinate 10,287,060, forward strand.
ATCTTGGTGTTTCAAATTGTCTTCGTCTACCTCATCTAGAGCATTAGCTGGCTCCTGCTTTACTGGCATCAGTACAGGGACTGGTAATAACGAACCAAACTTCTCATCACTCAAGTCAAGCTGTATAAATGCTTTCTTAACTGCAACTGGCAATGTGGTTTGATCCTCAACAGAGCCTTCTTTTGCCATTGTTGTGGTAGATACTAATATATCTGGTTTGGTGTCTCTGTGCACAGATTCAGACTGGACTAAGACAGGTGAGATTAATTTGTTAACAGATGTTTCAGATTGGGTAGAGTGAGGGAGAGGATCAGAAACTGGAGAAGCTGATTCAAGCAAGAGTGGAACAAGTCCTGCTTCCAATTGATCCAGAAAATCATTGTCTGAATATATCGATTCAGGAGAATCTGCTCTGTCCTCAGCAATAAATTCCTTAAGGTAAAGTCCTGAGAACTCAATATCTGAAGATACTGATTCTGGTGATGAACATCTACTTCCAGTGAATGCCAAATCATAATTGCAACAATGAGGCATGAAGTGAGGAACTGGAGAATCAGGAGAGAGAGGCCTGTACTCATCAAATAATGCAATAGACTCTGGAGAGGATGGTCTAGACTCTGATAACAAGAGCTCAAGGAAGGTAAAGTCACCTTCTGAAGTGATTGATTCTGGTGACAGAGATCTTTGAGATATTACACCCAATTCAACTGACTCAACAGACTCACTCTCAGACATACAGGAATCAGGTGAATATGCTCTGTTTTCATCAAATAATTCCTTGAGGGTAAATCCAGAGAATTCAATGTCTGAGGTGACTGATTCAGGTGATGAACATCTACTTCCAGTGAAAGCCAAATAATAATCACAACATTGAGGCATGAAGTGAGGAACTGGAGAGTCAGGAGAGAGGGTCCTGTACTCATCAAATGATGCAACAGACTCTGGAGAGGATGGTCTAGACTCTGATAACAAGAGCTCAAGGAAGGAATAATCATCTTCTGAAGTTATTGATTCTGGTGACAGAGATCTTTGAGATATTACACCCAATTCAACTGACTCAACAGACTCACTCTCAGACATACAGGAATCAGGAGAATATGCTCTGTTTTCAGCTAATAATTCCTTGAGGCTAAATCCAGAGAATTCAATGTCTGAGGTGACTGATTCAGGTGACGAAGATCTATCTTCTGTGAATAGCAAATAATAATCACAACAATGTGGTCTGAAATCGGGAACTGGGGAGTCTGGAGAGAGGGGCCTGTACTCATCAAATGATGCAACAGACTCTGGAGAGGATGGTCTAGACTCTGATAACAAGAGCTCAAGGAAGGAATAATCATCTTCTGAAGTTACTGATTCTGGTGACAAGGGTCTGAGTTTCATGACACCTTTTTCAACTGACTCAACAAATTCACTCTCTGATATAAATGATTCAGGTGAATCTGGTCTCTCTTCATTGAATAATTCCTCAAGATAGAAGCCAGATCCTTCAATGTCTGAAGTTACTGAAATAGGTGACGGAGATCTGCTAAGGAATGACATTGACAACTCAATTATTGTGGGTCTAAATTGTGGGATTGGGGAATCAGGAGATAGAGATCGATATTCGTCAGTTGAAGTGATAGAATGAGGTGAAGATGGTCTAGACTCTGCAAACAAGAGCTCAAGGAAGGTATAATCATCTTCTGAAGTTATTGATTCTGGTGACAAGGGTCTGAATTTCATTAGACCTCCTTCAACTGACTCAACAATTTCACTCTCTGATATAATTGATTCAGGTGAATCTGCTCTTTCTTCAGCAAACAGTTCCTCAAGACAGAACTCAGAGAATTCAATACCTGAAGATACTGATTCAGGTGATGAACATCTACTTCCAGTGAAAGCCAAATAATCACAACATTGAGGCATGAAGTGAGGAACTGGAGAGTCTGGAGAGAGAGGCCTGTAATCATCAAATGATGCAACAGACTCTGGAGAGGATGGTCTAGTCTCTGACAACAAGAGCTCAAGGAAGGAATAATCATCTTCTGAAGTTATTGATTCTGGTGAGAGTGGTCTATGCACAGATACGCTACTTTGAACTGTCACTATCAATTCACTATCTGACGGGGAACCTGGTCTGTACAAACCATGATATTCAATGTCTGAAGTTACAGACTGAGGTGACACAGAACTACTCACATTGTACACCAAATAATAATCACAATGTCCAGGTCTGAATTGTGAAGCAGGTGAGTCAGGAGAAAGAGGCCTATGATCATCAAATGTTGTTACAGATTCAGGTATCGGAGAAATCCTCCCACTGTATAACAAATAATAATTACAATGTCCAGCTCTGAATTGTGAAACACTGTCTGAAAAGACTGACTCGGGAGATAAAGATTTGACTTCAGATATATCTTGGTGTTTCAAATTGTCTTCGTCTACCTCATCTAGAGCATTAGCTGGCTCCTGCTTTACTGGCATCAGTACAGGGACTGGTAATAACGAACCAAACTTCTCATCACTCAAGTCAAGCTGTATAAATGCTTTCTTAACTGCAACTGGCAATGTGGTTTGATCCTCAACAGAGCCTTCTTTTGCCATTGTTGTGGTAGATACTAATATATCTGGTTTGGTGTCTCTGTGCACAGATTCAGACTGGACTAAGACAGGTGAGATTAATTTGTTAACAGATGTTTCAGATTGGGTAGAGTGAGGGAGAGGATCAGAAACTGGAGAAGCTGATTCAAGCAAGAGTGGAACAAGTCCTGCTTCCAATTGATCCAGAAAATCATTGTCTGAATATATCGATTCAGGAGAATCTGCTCTGTCCTCAGCAATAAATTCCTTAAGGTAAAGTCCTGAGAACTCAATATCTGAAGATACTGATTCTGGTGATGAACATCTACTTCCAGTGAATGCCAAATCATAATTGCAACAATGAGGCATGAAGTGAGGAACTGGAGAATCAGGAGAGAGAGGCCTGTACTCATCAAATAATGCAATAGACTCTGGAGAGGATGGTCTAGACTCTGATAACAAGAGCTCAAGGAAGGTAAAGTCACCTTCTGAAGTGATTGATTCTGGTGACAGAGATCTTTGAGATATTACACCCAATTCAACTGACTCAACAGACTCACTCTCAGACATACAGGAATCAGGTGAATATGCTCTGTTTTCATCAAATAATTCCTTGAGGGTAAATCCAGAGAATTCAATGTCTGAGGTGACTGATTCAGGTGATGAACATCTACTTCCAGTGAAAGCCAAATAATAATCACAACATTGAGGCATGAAGTGAGGAACTGGAGAGTCAGGAGAGAGGGTCCTGTACTCATCAAATGATGCAACAGACTCTGGAGAGGATGGTCTAGACTCTGATAACAAGAGCTCAAGGAAGGAATAATCATCTTCTGAAGTTATTGATTCTGGTGACAGAGATCTTTGAGATATTACACCCCAATTCAACTGACTCAACAGACTCACTCTCAGACATACAGGAATCAGGAGAATATGCTCTGTTTTCAGCTAATAATTCCTTGAGGCTAAATCCAGAGAATTCAATGTCTGAGGTGACTGATTCAGGTGACGAAGATCTATCTTCTGTGAATAGCAAATAATAATCACAACAATGTGGTCTGAAATCGGGAACTGGGGAGTCTGGAGAGAGGGGCCTGTACTCATCAAATGATGCAACAGACTCTGGAGAGGATGGTCTAGACTCTGATAACAAGAGCTCAAGGAAGGAATAATCATCTTCTGAAGTTACTGATTCTGGTGACAAGGGTCTGAGTTTCATGACACCTTTTTCAACTGACTCAACAAATTCACTCTCTGATATAAATGATTCAGGTGAATCTGGTCTCTCTTCATTGAATAATTCCTCAAGATAGAAGCCAGATCCTTCAATGTCTGAAGTTACTGAAATAGGTGACGGAGATCTGCTAAGGAATGACATTGACAACTCAATTATTGTGGGTCTAAATTGTGGGATTGGGGAATCAGGAGATAGAGATCGATATTCGTCAGTTGAAGTGATAGAATGAGGTGAAGATGGTCTAGACTCTGCAAACAAGAGCTCAAGGAAGGTATAATCATCTTCTGAAGTTATTGATTCTGGTGACAAGGGTCTGAATTTCATTAGACCTCCTTCAACTGACTCAACAATTTCACTCTCTGATATAATTGATTCAGGTGAATCTGCTCTTTCTTCAGCAAACAGTTCCTCAAGACAGAACTCAGAGAATTCAATACCTGAAGATACTGATTCAGGTGATGAACATCTACTTCCAGTGAAAGCCAAATAATCACAACATTGAGGCATGAAGTGAGGAACTGGAGAGTCTGGAGAGAGAGGCCTGTAATCATCAAATGATGCAACAGACTCTGGAGAGGATGGTCTAGTCTCTGACAACAAGAGCTCAAGGAAGGAATAATCATCTTCTGAAGTTATTGATTCTGGTGAGAGTGGTCTATGCACAGATACGCTACTTTGAACTGTCACTATCAATTCACTATCTGACGGGGAACCTGGTCTGTACAAACCATGATATTCAATGTCTGAAGTTACAGACTGAGGTGACACAGAACTACTCACATTGTACACCAAATAATAATCACAATGTCCAGGTCTGAATTGTGAAGCAGGTGAGTCAGGAGAAAGAGGCCTATGATCATCAAATGTTGTTACAGATTCAGGTATCGGAGAAATCCTCCCACTGTATAACAAATAATAATTACAATGTCCAGCTCTGAATTGTGAAACACTGTCTGAAAAGACTGACTCGGGAGATAAAGATTTGACTTCAGATATATCTTGGTGTTTCAAATTGTCTTCGTCTACCTCATCTAGAGCATTAGCTGGCTCCTGCTTTACTGGCATCAGTACAGGGACTGGTAATAACGAACCAAACTTCTCATCACTCAAGTCAAGCTGTATAAATGCTTTCTTAACTGCAACTGGCAATGTGGTTTGATCCTCAACAGAGCCTCTTTTGCCATTGTTGGGGGTAGATACTAATTTCTGGTTTGGTGTCTCTGTGCACAGATTCAGACTGGACTAAGGGCAGGTGAGATTAATTGTTAACAGAGTTTCAGATTGGGTAGAGTGAGGGAGAGGATCAGAAACTGGAGAAAACTGATTCAAGCAAGAGGTGGAACAAGTCCTGCTTCCAATTGATCCAGAAAATCATTGTCTGAATATATCGATTCAGGAGAATCTGCTCTGTCCTCAGCAATAAATTTCCCTTTAAGGTAAAGTCCTGAGAACTCAATATCTGAGATACTGGGTTTTGGTGATGAACATCTACTTCCAGTGAATGCCAAATATAATTGCAACAATGAGGCATGAAAATGAGGAAAATGGAGAATCAGGAGAGAGAGGCCTGTACTCATCAAATAATGCAATAGACTCTGGAGAGGATGGTCTAGACTCTGATAACAAGAGCTCAAGGAAGTAAAGTCACCTTTTGAAGTGATTGATTCTGGTGACAGAGATCTTTGAGAATACACCCAATTCAACTGACTCAACAGACTCACTCTCAGACATACAGGAATAGGTGAATATGCTCTGTTTTCATCAAATAATTCCTTGAGGGTAAATCCAGAGAATTCAATGTCTGAGGTGACTGATTCAGGGGATGACACTTACTTCCAGTGAAAGCCAAATAATAATCACAACATTGAGGCATGAAGTGAGGAACTGGAGAGTCAGGGGGGAGGGTCCTGTACTCATCAAATGATTTCAACAGACTGGAGAGGATGGTCTAGACTCTGATAACAAGAGCTCAAGGAAGGAATAATCATCTTCTGAAGTTATTGATTGGTGACAGAGATCTTTGAGATATTACACCCCCAAATTCAACTGACTCAACGACTCACTCTCCGACATACAGAATCAGGAGAATATGCTCTGTTTTCAGCTAATAATTCCTTGAGCTAAATCCAGAGAATTCAATGTTGAGGTGACTGATTCAGGTGACGAAGATCTATCTTCTGTGAATAGCAAATAATAATCACAACAATGTGGTCTGAAATCGGGAACTGGGGAGTCTGGAGAGAGGGGCCTGTACTCATCAAATGATGCAACAGACTCTGGAGAGGATGGTCTAGACTCTGATAACAAGAGCTCAAGGAAGGAATAATCATCTTCTGAAGTTACTGATTCTGGTGACAAGGGTCTGAGTTTCATGACACCTTTTTCAACTGACTCAACAAATTCACTCTCTGATATAAATGATTCAGGTGAATCTGGTCTCTCTTCATTGAATAATTCCTCAAGATAGAAGCCAGATCCTTCAATGTCTGAAGTTACTGAAATAGGTGACGGAGATCTGCTAAGGAATGACATTGACAACTCAATTATTGTGGGTCTAAATTGTGGGATTGGGGAATCAGGAGATAGAGATCGATATTCGTCAGTTGAAGTGATAGAATGAGGTGAAGATGGTCTAGACTCTGCAAACAAGAGCTCAAGGAAGGTATAATCATCTTCTGAAGTTATTGATTCTGGTGACAAGGGTCTGAATTTCATTAGACCTCCTTCAACTGACTCAACAATTTCACTCTCTGATATAATTGATTCAGGTGAATCTGCTCTTTCTTCAGCAAACAGTTCCTCAAGACAGAACTCAGAGAATTCAATACCTGAAGATACTGATTCAGGTGATGAACATCTACTTCCAGTGAAAGCCAAATAATCACAACATTGAGGCATGAAGTGAGGAACTGGAGAGTCTGGAGAGAGAGGCCTGTAATCATCAAATGATGCAACAGACTCTGGAGAGGATGGTCTAGTCTCTGACAACAAGAGCTCAAGGAAGGAATAATCATCTTCTGAAGTTATTGATTCTGGTGAGAGTGGTCTATGCTCAGATACGCTACTTTGAACTGTCACTATCAATTCACTATCTGACGGGGAACCTGGTCTGTACAAACCATGATATTCAATGTCTGAAGTTACAGACTGAGGTGACACAGAACTACTCACATTGTACACCAAATAATAATCACAATGTCCAGGTCTGAATTGTGAAGCAGGTGAGTCAGGAGAAAGAGGCCTATGATCATCAAATGTTGTTACAGATTCAGGTATCGGAGAAATGCTCCCACTGTATAACAAATAATAATTACAATGACCAGGTCTGAATTGTGAAACACTGTCTGAAAAGACTGACTCAGGAGATAAAGGTTTGACTTCAGATATATCTTGGTGTTTCAAATTGTCTTCCTCTACCTCATCAAGAGAATTAGCTGGCTCCTGCTTTACTGGCATCAGTACAGTGACTGGTAATAACGACCAAAACTTCTCATCACTCAAGTCAAGCTGTATAAATGCTTTCTTAGCTGCAACTGGCAATGTGGTTTGAGCCTCAACAGAGCCTTCTTTTGCCATAGTTGTGGTAGATACTAATATCTCTGGTTTGGTGTCTCGGTGCTCAGATTCAGACTGGACTAAGGCAGGTGAGATTAATTCGTTAACAGATGTTTCAGATTGAGTAGAGTGAAGGAGAGGATCAGAAACTGGAGAAGCTGTTTCAAGCAAGAGTGGAACAAGTCCTGCTTCCAATTGATCCAGAAATTCATTGTCTGAATATATCGATTTAGGAGAATCTGCTCTGTAATCAGCAAACAATTCCTCAAGGCTAAATCCAGAAAATTCAACGTCTGAGGTGACTGATTCTGGTGATGAGGATCTACTTCCAGTGAAAGCCAAATAATAATCGCAACATGAGGCATGAAGTGAGGAACTGGAGAGTCAGGAGAGAGAGGCCTGTACTCATCAAATGATGCAACAGACTCTGGAGAGGATGGTCTAGACTCTGATAACAAGAGCTCAAGGAAGGAATAATCATCTTCTGAAGTTACTGATTCTGGTGACAAGGTTTTGAGTTTCATGACACCTTTCTCAACTGACTCAACAAATTCACTCTCTGATATAAATGATTCAGGTGAATCTGGTCTCTCTTCATTGAATAATTCCTCAAGATAGAAGCCAGATCCTTCAATGTCTGAAGTTACTGAAATAGGTGACGGAGATCTGCTAAGGAATGACATTGACAACTCAATTATTGTGGGTCTAAATTGTGGGATTGGGGAATCAGGGGATAGAGATCGATATTCGTCAGTTGAAGTGATAGAATGAGGTGAAGATGGTCTAGACTCTGCAAACAAGAGCTCAAGGAAGGTATAATCATCTTCTGAAGTTATTGATTCTGGTGACAAGGGTCTGAATTTCATTAGACCTCCTTCAACTGACTCAACAATTTCACTCTCTGATATAAATGATTCAGGTGAATCTGCTCTTTCTTCAGCAAACAGTTCCTCAAGATAGAACTCAGAGAATTCAATACCTGAAGATACTGATTCAGGTGATGAACATCTACTTCCAGTGAAAGCCAAATAATCACAACAATGAGGCATGAAGTGAGGAACTGGAGAGTCAGGAGAGAGAGGCCTGTACTCATCCGACGAAGTAACAGACTCTGGGGAGGATGCTCTCCCGTCAGTGAACAACAGATCTGCTAGCCAATACTCTGCATAGTCGATCTCTGATGTCACAGCTGACCACGACAGTTGACCAGGTGACCGTGACCTATAGTCTCCTAGGATCATGATCCTATCAGTCTCAGGTACAGGTGTCTCAGGTGTCTGAGGTACAGGTGTGTCATACTCAGGTACTGGGGAGTCAAGGGACAGGGTGCTGCTCTCGGTCAACAATTCATACGACTCTGGTGACGGGGACCGTACTTCATCAGAAAACACCTCAGAGGACACAGGGGATAGGGAAGTCAGAACACTGTCTGAATGGTAAGGAGAGAGGGGACTCCAGATGCTATCGGTGTGGTAAGGAGAGAGGGAACTAAGAGCGCTATCTGCTGCCTCTGAATCACAGGAATCCTTTTTACCCTCGTATATTTCCGAAGGAGAATATGAGGGTTCTCTGATCTCTATAATGTAAGCTTTAACCTCGGATGAAAATCTAGACCCATCCGACCCGGGAGAGAGAGGCCTGCTTTCACGGAATGCCCTGGCAGAATCTGGAGACATTACCCTGCGCTCGCGGAGAGGGGAGTCGGGCGAAATCGCCCTGTAGGCGCCAACGGACATTACGGACTCAGGTGATGATAGTCTAGTTACGTTAATGAACCCTTCTTCCATGGGCGAGAGACCCCGTAGAGAGTCAGGTGACAGGGACTCCATCTCTGAATCAGGAGTCAGAGGTCTGTAGTTAGTGAGATGTGAATACAGTGTTGTGTCTTGGCCAGGGGACTGGGGGGTAACTTGCATGAACATGACGTGGTCGGGTTCTGGTCGGACAGTGATGAAGCTAGGCTGCCTGTCAGGTGAGTCACATGTCATCGGAGTGGACTCGCTGGTTGCCGGACTTTGCTTCGGCCGAACAATGCCCTTTCGGACGTTGGTTTGCTCTACCATGCTGTAGTGAGCCATGGCACAGCCTTCTCCTGGCTCGTCAATAAACGGAAGCTGTGCCTCCATCTGTGATTGGTTCTTTCTGAGAGCTGCCAGCTCCAGGCGTTTCTCTGGCTGGTCTTCGGACCTGTGGGGCTTGGGGACCATCTCAGTGCTTGAGACCTGCAGGACTTGGTCTGAGCCGTACATGGCCTGGTAGAAACGAGCTGTTATCTCTTCTATGTGCTTTTCAGAGATGACTGTTCTCTGGTCAGCCTCCTCAGCCACGGCCACACTTTCCGGACCTTTCCGGCTACAGTCCTGAGGCGTACAAGCCTGGCTACGGTTCTCAACTAAATGACTGTGGTCGTATATTTCCGTGCTGGCCTCTCTGGACAACCTGGCTTTGGTTTTAGGGTTCAGGGTGATGGAGGAGGTGGAGGAGGAGGTGGAGGAGACATAGGCCCTGTCCAGTGGCATCTCCCTAAACCCAACACAGAGCTCTCTGAAGTCTGTCTCTGCCTGCTCGGACTCTGACAGACTCAGACCAAAGTCTCTGATCACTATGGGCGACGATATCCTGAGCTGTTCCGGCGACAGCTCGCCTCGTCCCGGCGGGGACATATGGTCAACACCAGCTGGCAGAGGCCCAGTGGCACCCACTTGAGGGTGGAGCAGGCCACTGCTACTTCTGCTACGCTGGCCCTGAGTCTGGTCTCTGGTTTCACACTGGGGGCCGTACGCCTGAGACGCTAGTCTCCACGTTTCTGCTCCAATCACGTTCAGAGGGGGACTTACTTGCTCTGTGGCGGCGGACTCCCTTGTTATGGCGAAGTCCTCCGAAGTCCACGGGTTGGCGCTCGGCTCCCTGAAACATGAATGACACAACACTGGGTTATTGTGTTCTCTCTCTCTCTCTCTCTCTCTCTCTCTCTCTCTCTCTCTCTCTCTCTCTCTCTCTGAGAGATGTGTACTTACTTCTCTATTCAACCCTGACACACACCTCAAACAGAGACATATGACTATATAATGATAGTAACAATTATTATAATAATTATAATATATTATTATTATGTTAATCTGGAGGAGCTATCATGTATTGACAATATAAAGTTGTGATGATCTACTGGAATTACATACAGTTGAAGTCGGAAGTTTACATACACCTTAGCCAAATACATTTTATTTCAGTTTTTCACAATTCCTGACATTTGATCCTAGTAGAAATTCCCTGTCTTAGGTCAGTTAGGATCACCACTTTATTTTAAGAATGTGAAATGTCAGAATAATAGTAGAGAGAATTATTGATTTCAGCTTTTATTTCTTTCATCACATTCCCAGTGGGTCAGAAGTTTACATACACTCAATTAGTATTTGGTAGCATTGCCTTTTAATTGTTTAACTTGGGTCAAACGTTTTGGGTAGTCTTCCACAAGCTTCCCACAATAAGTTGGATGAATTTTGGCCCATTCCTCCTGACAGAGCTGGTGTAACTGAGTCAGGTTTGTAGGCCTCCTTGCTCACACACACTTTTTCAGTTCTGCCCACACATTTTCTATAGGATTGAGGTCAGGGCTTTGTGATGGCCACTCCAATACCTTGACTTTGTTGTCCTTAAACCATTTTGCCAACTTTGGAAGTATGCTTGGGGTCATTGTCCATTTGGAAGACCCATTTGCGACCAAGCTTTAACTTCCTGACTAATGTCTTGAGATGTTGCTTCAATATATCCACATAATTTTCCTTCCTCATGATGCCATCTATTTTGTGAAGTGCACCAGTCCCTCCTGCAGCAAAGTACCCCCACAGCATGATGCTGCCACCACCGTGCTTCATGGTTGGGATGGTGTTCTTCGGCTTGCAAGCCTACCCCTTTTTCCTCCAAACATAACGATGGTCATTATGGCCAAACAGTTCTATTTTTGTTTCATCAGACCAGAGGACATTTCTCCAAAAAGTACGATCTTTGTCCCCATGTGCAGTTGCAAACCGTAGTCTGGCTTTTTTATGGCGGTTTTGGAGCAGTGGCTTCTTCCTTGCTGAGCGGCCTTTCAGGTTATGTCGATACAGGACTCGTTTTACTGTGGATATAGATACTTTTGTACCCGTTTCCTCCAGCATCTTCACAAGGTCCTTTGCTGTTGTTCTGGGATTGATTTGCACTTTTCGCACCAAAGTATGTTCATCTCTAGGAGACAGAACGCGTCTCCTTCCTGAGCGGTATGACGGCTGCGTGGTCCCATGGTGTTTATACTTGCGTACTATTGTTTGTACAGATGAACGTGGTACCTTCAGGCATTTCTGAGGTCTTGGCTGATTTCTTTAGATTTTCCCATGATGTCAAGCAAAGAGGCACTGAGTTTGAAGGTATGCTTTGAAATACATCCACAGGTATACCTCCAATTGACTCAAATGATGTCAATTAGCCTATCAGAAGCTTCTAAAGCCATGACATCATTTTCTGGAAATTTCCAAGCTGTTTAAAGGCATAGTCAACCCGCTGGAATTGTGATACAGTGAATTATAAGTGAAATAATCTGTCTGTAAACAATTGTTGGAAAAATTCCTTGTGTCATGCACAAAGTAGACGTCCTAACCGACTTGCCAAAATTATAGTTTGTTAACAATACATTTGTGGAGTGGTTGAAAAACAAGTTTTAATGACTCCAACCTAAGTGTATGTAAACTTCCGACTTCAACTGTAGATTGATAATGCTTTTATCAATTTACCAATTACTTAGTCTCAAACTTAGCATAATTCTCCTCTCTTGCTAAAGCCAACAGTTAAATGAAATATAAAATATTCTCATCCATCCTTGAAGCTGATTGGCTCATTCTCTGATTGACGTACGTTGTGATCTCCAGGTCCTCCAATAGCCCGTGCATGCTCTCTGAGTGGGTGTGGCCCATAGGCTCCGCCCAGGAAGGAATGTCCAGGAGGGAGGCTACTGATAGGTCCTCCTCTGAGACGGCTGGGGGTGGTCTGGGGGAAGAGTCCGCCCTCCTCACCAGTCTGGGGCTATATACATCCTCCTGCACTGAGGACAGGGCTACAGACACTGGCAGACAGAGACACACAGAGACAGAGAGAGAGAGACAGAAAGAGAGAGACGGAAAGAGAGAGAGACAGAAAAAGAGAGAGACAGAAAGAGAGAGAGACAGAAAGAGAGAGAGACGGAAAGAGAGAGAGACAGAAAGAGAGAGAGACAGAAAGAGAGAGAGACAGAAAGAGAGAGAGACAGAAAGAGAGACAGAAAGAGAGAGAGACAGAAATAGAGAGAGACAGAAAGAGAGAGAGACAGAAAGAGAGAGAGACGGAAAGAGAGAGAGACAGAAAGAGAGAGAGACAGAAAGAGAGAGAGACAGAAAGAGAGAGAGACAGAATTAGGCCGATACCCGCTAATTATCAAAATCCAGAAAAGAGCCGTTAAATTCTACAACATTAAAATGTTTTGTCATTTAGCAGACGCTCTTATCCAGAGCGACTTACAGTTAGTGAGTGCATTCATTTTTTTTTTTTCATACTGGCCCCCCGTGGGAAACGAACCCACAACCCTGGCGTTGCAATCGCCATGCTCTACCAACTGAGCTACACAACCAACTGAAAGGAAGCGATTCCCAAACCTTCCATAACAAACCCATCACCTACAGAGAAATGAACTTGGAGAAGAGTCCCCTAAGTAAGCTGGTCCTGGGGCTCTGTTCACAAACACAAACAGACCCCACATAGCCCCTGGACAGCAACAGCAACACAATTAGACCCAACCAAATCACGAGAAAACAAAAAGAGAATTACTTGACACATTGGAAAGAATTAACAAAAAAACTGAGCAAACTAGAATGCTATTTGGCCCTAAACAGAGAGTACACAGAATACCTGACCACTGTGACTGACCCAAACTTAAGGAAATCTATGTACAGCCCTTAAATTGAAATTGAATTGACAGAAAGAGAGAAACACAAATAGAGAGAGAGAGAAAGAGTGATAAAGAAAGAGAGAGAAAGAGAAAGTGAGAGAGAGAGAGAGAGAGAAAGAGAGAGAGAGCGAGAAAGAGAAAGTGAGAGAGAGAGAGGGAGAGAGAGAGAGGTAGAGAGAGAGAGAGGCTTCTTTTCAAACAGCTCTTACAGAAAAAGGGCATTGTCATCATTTTCACCATTTCAGAGTGTTATTTCAACCTCATAGCAGGGCCGGGGACAATACCAGTTCGCGATACCCGTTAGCATCGCGGCAAAGAAACAAAACACTAAGCTGATTAAACTTCTTTAGGAAAACAGCCCTAATGTTGAAAACAAACATCATTATGTTGTCATACAGAGTCACATTTATTTATTTCCCAAGCTATAGAACACAATGTTTTACATACAGCAGGTTTTTAAAGAACCAAAGAGTTCGGTCTGCTTCGTGTTTTCATTTTTTGCCATGGAAAAAAAAAATATCGCAATACTGATATCGTCCCGGGTCCTAACATTTTTAGACAGTGCCAGACTGACTGACTGACTGACTGAGCTACCATAATACCCATAATACCCATAATACCCATAATACCCATAATACCCATAATACCCATAATACCCATAATACCCATAATACCCATAATACCCATAATACCCATAATACCCATAATACCCATAATACCCATAATACCCATAATACCCATAATACCCATAATACCCATAATACCCCTGGCCCGTCCAGGAACAACCTCTAGCCCCTACAGTGTCTAGACACTTGTGGAGATCTGAGAGGGATTGATGGGTGGTGACATGTTGAGAGATCCACCTTACCCTCTGGAGATCTGAGAGGGATTGATGGGTGGTTGACATGGTGGAGAGATCCACTTTACCCTCTGGAGATCTGAGAGGGATTGATGGGTGGTGACATGGTGAGAGATCCACCTTACCCCTCTGGAGATCTGAGAGGGATTGATGGGTGGGTGACAATGTTGAGAGATCCACCTTACCCTCTGGAGATCTGAGAGGGATTGATGGGTGGTGACATGGTGAGAGATCCACCTTACCCTCTGGAGATCTGAGAGGGATTGATGGGTGGTGACATGTTGAGAGATCCACCTTACCCTCTGGAGATCTGAGAGGGATTGATGGGTGGTGACATGTTGAGAGATCCACCTTACCCTCTGGAGATCTGAGAGGATTGATGGGTGGGGACATGTTGACAGATCCACCTACCCTCTGGAGATCTGAGAGGGATTGATGGGTGGTGACATGTTGAGAGATCCACCTTACCCTCTGGAGATCTGAGAGGGATTGATGGGTGGTGACATGGTGAGAAGATCCACCTTACCCTCTGGAGATCTGAGAGGATTTGGACGGGTGGTGACATGGTGAAGATCCACCTTACCCTCTGGAGACTGAGAGGGATTGATGGGTGGTGACATGGTGAGAGATCCACCTTACCCTCTGGAGATCTGAGAGGGATTGATGGGTTGGTGACATGGTGAGAGATCCACCTTACCCTCCTGGAGATCTGAGAGGGATTGATGGGTGGTGACATGGTGAGAGATCCACCTTACCCTCTGGAGATCTGAGAGGGATTGATGGGTGGTGACATGGTGAGAGATCCACCTTACCCTCTGGAGATCTGAGAGGGATTGATGGGTGGTGACATGGTGAGAGATCCACCTTACCCTCTGGAGATCTGAGAGGGATTGATGGGTGGTGACATGGTGAGAGATCCACCTTACCCTCTTGGTGGACATTTTGTTGGTGGTATTGCTTACACCTCGTCCAATCCTCTCAGATCTCCACACATGTCCAGAGGTAGGGGATAGGGGTTGCTTCTGGACAGGACCCTCCGGGTGTGTGGTGGACCTGCAACACGACTCGAGGCCATTGGTTGAATTGTTTCGTGCCATTGCTATACAAACACACAGGATTTGCACAGGTGTAAAGCTGGACACACCCACGGCACCTTATCAGGCTGACCAGGCAGGTCTGGGTAGCAGGAGACCACACCCACGGCACCTTATCAGGCTGACCAGGCAGGTCTGGGTAGCAGGAGACCACACCCAGGGCACCTTATCAGGCTGACCAGGGCAGGTCTGGGTAGCTGGAGACCACACCCAGGGCACCTTATCAGGCTGACCAGGCAGGTCTGGGTAGCTAGAGACCACACCCAGGGCACCTTATCAGGCTGACCAGGCAGGTCTGGGTAGCTGGAGACCACACCCAGGGCACCTTATCAGGCTGACCAGGCAGGTCTGGGTAGCAGGAGACCACACCCAGGGCACCTTATCAGGCTGACCAGGCAGGTCTGGGTAGCAGGAGACCACACCCAGGGCACCTTATCAGGCTGACCAGGCAGGTCTGGGTAGCAGGAGACCTGCTGTAATCAGTGAAAGGATAATATTTACACGTCTGCTATTCCCACCCTGGCTTCATTCCAGCTAGTTAGACGTGCAACCACTGACTAACTACAGCTAAGGGAATGTCTCTAGTCTAGCCATAGATACTGTTGTTTTGGCTGTATGGCTTCGTTTAATAAGATGACCAATGGTTAGCTCGGTAGCTAGGATACATCAGTCAGCTGACCATTTACAGTAACACAGTATATGTCACGCCCTGGCCTACAGAACTCTAGCTAGTTTGGTCAGGGTGTGAATATTCTAGGTTTTGTATTTCTATGTTTGGCCGTGTGTGGTTCCCAATCAGAGGCAGCTGTCGCTCGTTGTCTCTGATTGGGAATCATTACTTAGGCAGTCTTTTGGCACTGTCTAGTTGTGGGTTCTTGTTCCGTGTTTAGGTTTGTTGTGTTGTACCTTTGGACTTCACGTTTCGTTTCCTTTGTTGTGTTTTGTCGAGTGTTTATCATTAAATAAACACGTACGCATATCACGCTGCGCCTTGGTCCGACCCTTCTTTAAACGAACGTGACAGTATAGCATCGTTTAATAAGATGACCAATGGTTAGCTAGGTAGCTAGGATACATCAGTCAGCTAACCATTTACAGGAAGAGCAGTTCATTAATAAGTCAATACACACCGAATCTTATGCAGAAATCGTACTTTATCTTGGCACAGTGGCACGGTATGGTCAGCTATTAATCAATTAATTAATAGATCATAGATTCATAGAATGAAGTTAGAAGGGTGAACTCTTACTTTGAAAGCAAGGTATTGGCTGTGCACTTAACCAATGACAAGCATTCCACATTTAACCCCACCCACATGAGAAAACCGAAAATATATACTGTATATATTTTTTGTTTGTTTTATATGCTCCAAATTGCTCCATTTGAACTGGGAAAACAAATGATCAAAACGAAGACGGACTGTAACCTCACCTCATGGAACGTGATGTTGTCCAGGACATACAGACTACACCACTGCTGGTATCCTACCCTCTACTAGGACTACACCACTGCCAGTATCCTACCCTCTACTAGGACTACACCACTGCCAGTATCCTACCCTCCACTAGGACTACACCACTGCCGGTATCCTACCCTCTACTAGGACTACACCACTGCTGGTATCCTACCCTCTACTAGGACTACACCACTGCCAGTATCCTACCCTCTACTAGGACTACACCACTGCCAGTATCTTACCCTCTACTAGGACTACACCACTGCCAGTATCCTACCCTCTACTAGGACTACACCACTGCCAGTATCCTACCCTCTACTAGGACTACACCACTGCTGGTATCCTACCCTCTACTAGGACTACACCACTGCTGGTATCCTACCCTCTACTAGGACTACACCACTGCCAGTATCCTACCCTCTACTAGGACTACACCACTGCTGGTATCCTACCCTCTACTAGGACTACACCACTGCTGGTATCCTACCCTCTACTAGGACTACACCACTGCTGGTATCCTACCCTCTACTAGGACTACACCACTGCCAGTATCCTACCCTCTACTAGGACTACACCACTGCCAGTATCCTACCCTCTACTAGGACTACACCACTGCCAGTATCCTACCCTCTACTAGGACTACACCACTGCTGGTAGCCTACCCTCGGCAAAGGCAATTTTAAACACGAACCCACGCAGAATAGGTGGCCTACATTCAATATAATACATGAGTCGAATCAAAACATGTTTTACACCCTAGTTCATAACTTGTCCATAATTCATGAGTTAATCCTTGGAGTCTCCACAGATCGTGTGACTACCTTTTGTCCAACCATTAATTACATTTATGACAGTGTTATTTGTCACTATTAAGAACGTAAATAATTGAATTAGAACATTGAACTTTAACCCCTGTAGGAATCCTGGATGTTGGAGATCTCAGACCACTGTAAGTGTAAGTATGTCTAGGTAACATTTCATTATGTTTCTCCGTGAAAACAGTTATTCTGTGGCACACAAAGCCAAAATAATATAGGCCTATACCATTGCAAAAGGTAATGCTTCTAAACCCAAAGAGTCAACTACAGGCTTACTGTCATTAAAATACAGTATACTTGTTGGATGGATTGGATGCACATTGGTGTCTAGCAGTAGGTTAAGTTGTCTAGTGATATTGGTGTCTAGCAGTAGGTTAGTTGTCTAGTGATATTGGTGTCTAGCAGTAGGTTAGTTGTCTAGTGATATTGGTGTCTAGCAGTAGGTTAGTTGTCTAGTGATATTGGTGTCTAGCAGTAGGTTAGTTGTCTAGTGATATTGGTGTCTAGCAGTAGGTTAGTTGTCTAGTGATATTGGTGTCTAGCAGTAGGTTAGTTGTCTAGTGATATTGGTGTCTAGCAGTAGGTTTAGTTGTCTAGTGATATTGGTGTCATAGCAGTAGGTTAGTTGTCTAGTGATATTGGTGTCTAGCAGTAGGTTAGTTGTCTAGTGATATTGGTGTCTAGCAGTAGGTTAGTTGTCTAGTGATATTGGTGTCTAGCAGTAGGTTAGTTGTCTAGTGATATTGGTGTCTAGCAGTAGGTTAGTTGTCTAGTGATATTGGTGTCTAGCAGTAGGTTAGTTGTTGAGTGATATTGGTGTCTAGCAGTAGGTTAGTTGTCTAGTGAGAGTGGTGCGAGCAGTAGGTTATTGTCTGGTGATTGTGTCTAGCAGTAGGTTAGTTGTCTAGTGATATTGGTGTCTAGCAGTAGGTTAGTTGTCTAGTGATATTGGTGTCTAGCAGTAGGTTAGTTGTCTGGTGATATTGGTGTCTAGCAGTAGGTTAGTTGTCTGGTGATATTGTTGACCATCATCAGCTGATCCAGGAGAAAGAAAACAAATATTGATATAAAATAAAGCTAAATAAATGGTCCCCTACTTCTGGCTATGAATGGAGAACACCATTACCCACAAGCACCTGGAAAACAAAGCAATGAGCCTATGAATGGTACGGAGAACACCAGGACCCGCAAGCACCTGGAAAACAAAGCAATGAGCCTATGAATGGTTACAGAGAACACCATTACCCACAAGCACCTGGAAAACAAAGCAATGAGCCTCTGAATGGTTACAGAGAACACCATTACCCACAAGCACCTGGAAAACAAAGCAATGAGCGTTCTAAACAGCTGATCTAAAAAAAAAAGCTATTTTTATCAAGGGTGCACGGCAAACAAATGGCGACAATTAGGGAAATCTCTGCTTTAAAGGAGCTCAGCTGAGGCTGAAATTCAGCCCTACTGAGTGGACAGCCAGCTATAGAATTCTACAGGACCATTCGTGGACAGGGAGACAGTTTGTTCAGCCATGTAGAAATAATTCAGGGTATTCTCTATCTCTGTAATGTAATGTAATGTAACTGCGTCCGGTCCGGTACATTGACTTTGGTCCAGAGTATTCTCTATCTCTGTAATGTAATGTAATGTAACTACGTCCGGTCCGGTACCTTCGCTTTGGTCCAGAGTATTCTCTATCTCTGTAATGTAATGTAATGTAATGTAATGTAACTGCATCCGGTCCAGTACCTTCACTTTGGTCCAGAGTTTTCTCTATCTCTGCGTAGGTCCTGGAGGTCTGCTCCTGTGCTGACTTGTTCATCTGGGTCTCTATCAGGTGGACGATGTCCATCCGGTTGATCTTCGTCAGCCTCTTTATCAGGCTGTCCTCTGCCGGACAGAAGGTAGACATATTATTAGTTCATTAATAATAATAATAATAATAATAATAAATCTATATTATTTATTTCACTTCTATTAAACAAAATAATCTCGCTTTAAAGCAACAAAAAAAAGACAATCAATTTAAGAAGACATATATTTATCACTCATAAATAGATGAATGGTATCCATGGATGAGTCCACAGCCGAGTGTCCCAAATGGCACCCTATTCCCTACATAGTGCACTACTTTTGACCAGAGCAGTGCACTATATAGGGAATAGGGTTTCCATCTGGGACACAGGCCCAGTTCAGTGAGGCCCAGTAGAACAGATGACGTACCGGTGGCGTGTTTTCCCTCTCTCTCAGCCCAGCGTTGCAGCAGGGCCTGGCTCTGCTCCTGCAGGGAGTTAGGCTTCTCTATCCTCACCTCCTGGATCTCGTCCTCGTTGAACTCCAGCTCCCTCGCCAGCTCTGAGACACATGGTGGGGGGGGGAGGACACTGAGGTAGGCAATCATATTCCCGACATAGGGGAGTACTATTTGACCAGGGTCCACAGCTTTTCACTCCTATTTCATACACACACCTTCTACACCTGCGACACCAACCTGGATAACTTACCTGTCCAGCTGAACCCCAGCAGGTCTGCAATGATGGCCAACGTCTCCTCTTTCCTGTCTGCATCGTCGTGCCAATCCACTGCAAACACCACCGCAGCCGGACGTTTACACACACAGGTCATCACAGGCTCAACAGCAGCACAGTAACAACATTATGGGTCCTCGTCCCAAATAGTACCCTATTCCCTTTGTAGTGCACTAATTTTAGACCAGAGCCCCTATAGGGAATAGGGTACCAATTGGGACGCAGGCCATAACTTCTATGAAAATACAACAGTTTGAAACTCTCTAGAGATCGTGTTAATTGCGGGATGTTTTCTAGGTCTCGAAGGTACAGATACATTTCAACTAATGTAATGTAACTGGCCTCTATGTTATAGGCTGTGGAGTTAATGGTGCAGACGCTGGATGAATTATGGCTGGTGTTGTGATCCATTACCTGCTCTACTTGGACACCGTGAAAGTGTATTTGTGGTCGATTAGTACTTAAGGAAATGGAAAGAATGTGTCATTCCAAACTCAGTGTGGTGATTAGTATAAGGGGTTTCAGTAAAGTATCCGTCTATTAGATGTCCTGAAGTTAATCATGATGGGCATTCAAGAGCTTTCTCCTAAACACATCTAAGCCAGTCAATCTTGAGATTTAATGTACACATACATAGACAATAGACACTAGACAATAGTCAATAGACTATAGTCAATAGACAATAGACAATAGACAATAGTCAATAGACAATAGACAATAGACTATAGTCAATAGTCAATAGACTATAGTCAATAGACAATAGACAATAGACAATAGTCAATAGACTATAGACAATAGTCAATAGACTATAGTCAATAGTCAATAGACAATAGTCAATAGACTATAGACAATAGTCAATAGACTATAGTCAATAGTCAATAGACTATAGTCAATAGACAATAGACAATAGACAATAGTCAATAGACAATAGACAATAGTCAATAGACAATAGTCAATAGACAGTCAATAGACAATAGACAATAGTCAATAGACAGACAATAGTCAATAGTCAATAGTCAATAGACACTAGACATTTATATGGAAAAGAAACAACACAAGACAACACAGCACGGGAATAAAAGACAACACAGCACGGGACAAGACAACACAGCACGGGACAAGACAACACGGCACGGGACAAGACAACACAGCACGGGACAAGACAACACAGCACGGGAATAAAAGACAACACAGCACGGGACAAGACAACACAGCACGGGACAAGACAACACGGCACGGGACAAGACAACACAGCACGGGACAAGACAACACAGCACGGGACAAGACAACACAGCACGGGACAAGACAACACAGCACAGGACAAGACAACACAGCACGGGACAAGACAACACAGCGCGGGACAAGACAACACAGCACAGGACAAGACAACACAGCACAGGACAAGACAACACAGCACGGGACAAGACAACACAGCACGGGACAAGACAACACAGCATGGGACAAGACAACACAGCACGGGACAAGACAACACAGCACGGGAATAAAAGACAACACAGCACGGCACGAAATGACAACACAAGACACACAACAGAAAAGTGACTAATGATTGGTCTTGAATAAGACAAAGAAAGGTCTTGCTTCCAAGGAGCAGAGAAAGATAGAGAGGAAAGGAAGTCACAGACCCAGAGTTTTGGTACCTTGCTGCCGCTCCGGGGTCCGATCACCCGAGATTCGCTGCATCTGAGTCTCCACTGAGTCTTCCCAGATGGGTCTCGACTCAAACACCTCCCCCGTCACCGAGGAAGGTCGAATCCGTGTCTGAGTCGGCAAAGCCCTCGTGTCTGGGGCAGAACTGCGAGGCGTTGGGCTGTCATACTTGAAGATAACAGAATCTGGACTGTTGTGATCACCGCTGCTACTGATGTCGTCGACATCCAGAGATGATCGGAGGGAAAGCTCTCGTATGTCAGAGCCCTGGTCTCTGTCGGGCTGGGAAGAGGAGGAGGAGTGGGCTGTGGGTTTGTGTTTGCCCATGACAGGGAGTCTGGAGGTGAGAGGTTTGGATTTAGTTGTAGGATGGTCGCTGTCGGAGTGACTCCTGTTGTCTTTGTCAGTTAAGATTTTCTTCCCGGCTCCAAAATCCTCCTCGGACCTCGTCCTCCGGTCATGATCAAGAGATTTCTCCACTGTTGATTTCTGCTCAAGCCCCAGGTCTGATTTTACTGAGCCAGCTTTGACGGGTATCTTTGATTTGAAACTGCTTTCATCCTTAGCCACAGCATCTGCTGAGGTGTAAAACCCTGCAAGGACACTAGGGGGTGCCACTGAGATGTCAGACCCTTCCAGGACATTAGAGGTGTCAGACCCTGCCAGGACACTAGGGGGCACCACTGAGGTGTCAGCCGCAGCTGAGATGTCAGACCCTGCCAGGACACTAGGGGGCACCACTGAGGTGTCAGCCGCAGCTGAGGTGTCAGACCCTGCCAGGACACTAGGGGGCACCACTGAGTCATAATACGCAGCGGGCATCTCAATGACAGAGCGCTGTTCCTCTTCCACTTCTTCATCCTCAAGGGATGAGTCGGATGACTGGCGGACCTGCTCAGAGTACACACAGCGGGCGACAGTAGTAGTGGTGGTGGACATCTGGAGGTCAGCTATAGTCGGGTCTAGAGAACCTATCTGGACCTCTAAGGAGCTTTCCATCTTAGCTTCCAGCAGGGGGACTGTTTCAGCTTTTGGCTCCATTTTGATGAAGGTCCTGGGTTTGGCCACTGGTTTCCCCCTCTGACCAGCCTCGGCTAATGGTATAGTCTGGAAGGAGGAGTCAGAATCATCTTTGGTTTGATCCTCATCCTCCTGGAGGTGTAGATCAGCAACGGCAATACCCTGTTCTGTTATGAGAACATCGGGGCCAGCGTAATCTCCAGCGTCCTCGAACAGGACCTGGTCAACTGGGTGTTCTCCTATGTGGAAGAAGGCATAGCCCTCGCCCTCCTCTTCAAAGCTCCTCCTTGTCATGTCGATTGCGCCCCCTCTGGTCATCTCAAAGAACTTCCCTTCCTGGAACTGGAAGGGGTTGGGGGTGCCCCCCTCGCTTGGTGTGCGACCCGGTGTGGTGTCAGGGGTAGGGCAGTCTTCCACGAGACCCATAATCCTTTGTTCCTCCGCCTCCACACGCGCGTCGAAGGCTTCATCGTCATCGTCGTCGTTGTCGTCTGGCATGGCACTCCATGGGACCAGCTCTCCCTGAACAGGCATGTCTTCATGATGCATGTCCAACATGGCTGCCTTACCATCCACATCCTCCTCCGCCTCCTTTAAGTTTTCATCGTCAGTGCATAACACCTCTGGTTTGACTGACTGACCCATCTCCTCATCGGGTGCTTGAACAGCTGACATTACATCTATCTCATCTTCCTGCTCAGTATGTTCACTGATATTCTCACTGATATTCTCTGTGGTACATTGTTCTTTTTCAGTGCTTAGTGAACGATAGTCGAGGTGCTCAGAGACCTGTCTTCCTGATGGTGAATGTCCTGAGGCACTGTACGGTAGGTGAGCTTCACAGTGAACTGAAATATCCAACTCAGTTACTGCACCAGGGGCTGAGGGTTGGATTTCAGCCACAGTTTCAATGTCAGACTGAAGCGAATCGGCGTCGGTTTTGGGCCTAGTTGATTTCTCCTCCCTTCCCATCAGGTCAACGATCGACCGACATTCTTCATAATCCTCAGGGTCTGATAACACAGAGCCGTCTGAGGGTTTCCTGTCTGTCTTCGTTTTGGAGTCCTGCTCCATCTCCTCGAAGGTTTTGATCTTGGCGGCCATTTTGAACATTTCCTCCTCTGGGGTGAACTGTCTCTGGCTGGTCTCGCTGCCCTCTGCATCCACGTCTTCCACATCATCCTCAGGGTGTGAGCTCACATTTAAGGGCATGGAGAGGCACTCAGGGTCTGGGTTTTTGGGGTCAAAACTCACCTCCTCATCCCTCTTCAATGGGAGGGGTCCCTCACGCTCACCTTCCATTTGATAGGTCCGTTTGGAGTAATCCTCATTCTCCATGTTGCTAACGTGTTCCTCACCGAGACAGGCTCTAAGCTGAGAGTAGTAGTCTTCATACACAGCTGTCTTCTTTGTCGCCTGAAAGCCTGTGTCTCGTTTCGGTTCAGAGGGGCTGCTCTCCAGTGAGTCAGGGCAGGGGGAGTCCCCGGTTGGGCTTGGCTCTATAGAGTCAGGGGACTTCCTGGAGGAACCTTCCTCCATGACAGGACTGCTCTCCAGAGAATCCTCATGGGAAAGTCGTCTCTCTGGGTGTCCCAGGCCCAAAGGACAGAGGACATCTAAGTCTGCAGGTCTGAGGGCTTGACCAAAACTGTCTGGGCTGTGCACCACTTCCTGATCAGCTGAACTCCTTTCATGGAGCTCTGGTGCGACCCAACTAGATTCAGGAGTAATTCTGTCTGCTGAAATCGGGTCTTGCATGTTTAGGTTTGAGTATGACAGATCTGTAGTTTTGTGGTACGATGGTTTTATCTCTAAGGAATCCCAGTCCTCTAAGATGGATCTTGTCCCAACAGGGACCCGGTCGTCCTCTTCGGAGGCTTGAGTGGGGAGCACTGAATCAAACGCCCTTTGAAGGTCAAAGGTCACCTTCTTTGAGTCTCTTGAACGTGTCACTGTAGTAGCTGAACTTTCTGATGCTTCCCCAGCTGAACAACTACGCATTAAGTCTTTATCACCACAGACGGCATCATCCTCCATGGCTCCTGCTTGCACTACATTCACCACATCTTGTTCTGTCACTTCATGTACTGCGGACCGGTCTACCTGCTCAGTGGAGAACGCGTGTGCTTCCCTTTTCCTCTCCCGTGTAATCACGACCTGTTCAAATCTCTCTTGTACGACGTCGTCCTCCGGCGCACCACTGACATCTACAGGTCTCTCTAGGTACTGTTCTAAATCTCCACTGAGGAGTGACTCCATGCCTGACATATCTCTAACTCCTACGACCGGTCTGGGGGATGTCTTCCTTTCGATCAAGACTTCTTGTAACATCGGTTCCTGAACTGGGTTCAAGATTATCGCTTCGGCACCACGAGCGCCACCATCATCCATGTCTTCCACTTTCCACCAGTCTTCTGTTTCTGCCTCTGTATCTTCTGTAGACACGTCTACCTCCTTAGTGGAGAACATTAGTGATTGTTGCTTGTCGTCCCTGGTCAGGATGACCTGTTTGAAATTCTGTTGTTGGACGATGTCATCCTGTGGTGAACCACTGATTACCATAGATCTCTGTTCTAGGTAGTGATCAATACCTCCACGGAGGAGTGACTCCATCCCTGACATATCTCTAACTCCTACGACCGGTCTGGGGGATGTCTTCCTTTCGATCATGACTTCTTGTAACATCGGTTCCTGAACTGTCATAACTTCAGCGCTACGGACAGGTGATGGTCTCTGTTCTAGGTAGTGATCAATACCTCCACTGAGGAGTGACTCCATGCCTGACATATCTCTAACTCCTACGACCGGTCTGGGGGATGCCTTCCTTTCGATCATGACTTCTTGTAACATCGGTTCCTGAACTGTCATCACTTCAGCGCTACGGACAGGTGATGGTCTCTGTTCTAGGTAGTGATCAATATCTCCACTGAGGAGTGACTCCATGCCTGACATATCTCTGACCACTGTAACTGGTCTGGGGGAGGTCTTCCGTTGGATCATTACTTCTTGTAACAGCGGTTCCTGAACAGGGGACGGAGTCACTGCCTTGGTTTCTACGCCTAAAGCATCAGTTTCTGGAAAGATTTCTTCATCCATGAATCACATCTCCTAGTACCTTCTTCCCATCCATTATTTCTGTCTCTTTATCAGCTGTGGGCATGTCTATCTCCTGAGTGGGGAATGTGAGAGGGCTCATCTGTGGGGTGTCTGCTAATCCTTCGTGTTTCTCACTCTCCCCCGTACTTGAATGGGTAGTCCTGGTTCCTACGCTAGTCCCGGGAGAGTCCGCTGCTCCTTCGTGCTTCAGACTCACAGGGCTTTCATCCCCCACCAGGTTCTCAGCCTTAGTAAATAACTCATCCCGCCCGTCGTCGTTCATAGAGTGGCTGAACATGAAGGTTGGATTGTCGTTGGGGTGGTCTGCTGGGAGTTCCTCCTTGGCTGCTTCAGCCTGGGGGTGGTTGTCGTCCCCAGTGGACGAGGTCTGTCTGAACAGCTGGTACTCTGGACTGTCCTCCAGCTCGGCCTTGATGTCAGAGCTGAAGTCCTCAGAGGGTTTCCTGTCCGGGCTGATCTGCATCTCTATAGAAGGCCTCCTGTCTGGTCCCATCTCTGGTTCCTCCAGCTTCATCCTCTCTATAGAAGGCCTCCTGTCTGGTCCCACCTCTGATTCCTCCAGCTGCATAATCTCTATAGAAGGCATCCTGTCTGGTCCCATCTCTGGTTCCTCCAGCTGCATCATCTCTGGGCTGCTCCCTCCATCATCTGGTAGAGCCCTATCTAGGAGGATCCCTCCATCCTCTGGTAGAACCCTGTCGAGGAGGATCCCTCCTTTCTCTGGTAGAGCCCTGTCTAGGAGGATCCCTCCATCCTCTGGTAGAGCCCTGTCTACGAGGATCCCTTCATTCTCTGGTAGAGCCCTGTCTAAGAGGATCCCTCCATCCTCTGGTAGAGCCCTGTCTAAGAGGATCCCTCCATCCTCTGGTAGAGCCCTGTCTAGGAGGATCCCTCCATCCTCTGGTAGAGTTCTGTCTAAGAGGATCCCTCCATCCTCTGGTTGAGCCCTGGATAGGAGGATCCCTCCGTCCTCAGGTAGAGCCCTGTCTACGAGGATCCCTCCATCCTCTGGTTGAGCCCTCTCTAAGAGGATCCCTCCATCCTCTGGTTGAGCCTTATATAGGAGGATCCTTCCGTCTTCTGGTAGAGCCCTGTCTAGGAGGATCCCTCCATCCTCTGGTAGAGCCCTGTCTAGGAGGATCCCTCCATCCTCTGGTAGAGCCCTGTCTAGGAGGATCCCTCCATCCTCTGGTAGAGCCCTGTCTAGGAGGATCCCTCCATCCTTTGGTAGAGCCCTGTCTAGAGGGATCCCTCTGTCCTCTGGTTGTATTCTGTTGATGTTAGTCGCTGACTCCTGCAACTGAACCGTAACATGAGTTATCTCAGAGTCTTCAGAGTGGTCCCTTACTAAGATCAGGTGTGGTTCATCATCCACCCCTTTATTGTCGAGGGGCAGGACATCACTCTGCGGGTAGAGGATTGTGGAAGTTGGAGTTTCTGATGGCGGATGCTCTGTGGGACTGGGTTCAGCTCTGTAGGTCTCACTGTAGATCACTGCCTCGGAGCCCGATGTGGAGGTTGTGGATGAAGTCATGGCTTTGTGCTCGAAGAGCCCCGTTTTGTTCTTGGAAGGATCCTGGCCAGTCTGGAATGCCTTCATCAGCTCCCGGACTGACATCGTCTCCTCCAGCCTCTCTGTCTGAGACCGGGGGGATTTTGGAGATCTGGGAAGCTTGGGAAGATCTGGCATCTGGGACTCACCCGTCTCCTTAGTGATGGTGAAGAAAGTTGTGGTCTGAGGGACTGGGGCCTGCGCAGGCTTTCGCTTACGGCCATCCTCCCCCTCTTCCTCTTCCTCAACCTTCTTTTGCAGAGCTCTCACCCTGTCCTTTATGGACCCGATTGGGGTTTCCACGACCAGGGGCGACACTGGTGGCTCCATGGCTGGGGTTGGTCCAGAAGGTCCAGACTCAGTCGGTTTTAACTCAGTCCCAGGCCCCACTCCCGGTCCAGACCCAGACACCACTCCCAGTCCAGACCCAGACACCACTCCAGACCCAGACCCAGACACCACTCCAGACCCAGACCCAGACACCACCCCAGACCCAGACACCACTCCAGACCCAGACACCACTCCAGACTCAGACCCAGACACCACTCCAGACCCAGACACCACTCTAGGCATAGATTTGGGAACCACTCCAGGCTCAGTCCCAGGCACCACTCCCGGCCTCGGCTCCCCCAGAACAATATCCCCATCAAGGGATTCCTCAGAGCTCATCCTCTCCAGCTCTCCCTCGGAGCTGCTGCATCCAGAACGTTCCCTGTCCCTCAGCTTCTTCCTGATCGGCTTTTTGATCTCAGGAGGATGGCGTTTGCCTTCCCGCTTCAGATCGACCTGATCAAACCTCTCCTGGACGATGCTGTCCTGTGGTGGGCCACTGGTTATGGCAGGTCTCTCTTCTAGGTGCTGGTTCATTTCCCCACTGAGGTGAGATACCATACCTGACATATCTCTAACCTCTTTGGTCACTGTGGAAGAGGTCTTCCTCTGAA
Organism: Coregonus sp. 'balchen'; assembly: GCA_902810595.1. Lineage (NCBI taxonomy): Eukaryota > Metazoa > Chordata > Actinopteri > Salmoniformes > Salmonidae > Coregonus > Coregonus sp. 'balchen'. Next base: position 10,315,420 of record LR778274.1, read on the forward strand.
TGCTGACTTCTTGTAGTACCGGCTCCTGAACCTCAGAGGGAGTCATGGCTTTGGCTTTAGTCTGAGAGAGAAGAACCCACTCCTCGTCCTCTAATTCGGACATCTGCAGTACGTTCTCTTTGTTGTTTGTGAATCTAGTATCTCCCCCTCGTAAAATCTCTCCGACCTTCTCCAGATCCTCTTTCACCTGTTCCATGATCTCAAACGGCTCTCTGGGTTCCTCCTCCATCCCTGTCCTTCCTCCTCCTCTTCCTCCTCCTCTTCCTCTATCCGAAGAGCTTGGGTGTTCAGTTTGCTCTGTCGTCAAGATGGCAGACATCTTGATGAGGTCGTGCTTCACGTCGGAGACCTCTGATAGAAGGTCAGGGCTGGCTAGCGTGGCTGGGTCTAGCACCTGATTGGTCGGCAGCGTGTAAGTGTCTGTCGACTCCGTCTCGTCGTCTTCCATTTTGAAAAAAAGGAGGAGACCAAACCAAAGATGTAAAGAACATAAGGGGGGAAGAGAAGATACCGGAAAACCGTGGTCAGGGCAGAACATATCCCAGTATATCTTCTGTTCAAAGAGGGAAAAGTTAAAGCAGCTTGACAAAGGAAGAGGAGTGGTAAGATCTCCAGAGGAGAGCCGGGAGGAGGAGGGCAGCAACAGCAGAAAGCGAAGCAAACAGAAAGAGAAACAGAACAGGACGGAGGAAAGATATGGGCAAGAAATAACCTGTCAATACATATTGGTGTGTTTGACTGCACGTTCATACATATGACACAGGAAGTAGTCATAAACACAACAGGAAGTAGTCTAAACACAACAGGGAAGTAGTCTAAACACAACAGGGAAGTCGTCATAGACACAACAGGGAAGTCGTCTAAACACAACAGGGAAGTCGTCATAAACACAACAGGGAAGTCGTCTAAACACAACAGGGAAGCCGTCTAAACACAACAGGGAAGTAGTCTAAACACAACAGGAAGTAGTCTAAACACAACAGGGAAGTCGTCATAAACACAACAGGGAAGTAGTCTAAACACAACAGGGAAGTCGTCATAAACACAACAGGGAAGTCGTCATAAACACAACAGGGAAGTCGTCATAAACACAACAGGGAAGTCGTCATAAACACAACAGGGAAGTAGTCTAAACACAACAGGGAAGTTGTCATAAACACAACAGGGAGGTGGAAAAATGAAAATGGTGAGAGACCTGAATACCAGGGTTGGGGTCAACTCCATTAAAATTCTAGTCAATTCAGGAAGTACACTGAAATTCCAGTTCCAAAATTCAAATTCTCTTCAATGCTTTTCAATTAGGAACATGTGGAATTTGAATTTTGGTTTACTTTCTGAATTGACCGTTTGAATTTAAATGGAATTGACCCCCCAACCCTGATGAATATGGAACAAATGGAGGGAGAAAACAGACTGGTTTCACACAAAAGCATCTCAAGATTGTTCTCAACATGAAGGGTTCATGTCCACTGACAAAAGCGAACAGAGAGAAAAGAGTAGAACGTTTCCCGCGCCTCGTAAAAACCGCTGGTAAAAAACTGTCAGGAATTCTAAAGTAAATAGAAACAAATGGGGAGTAAAACTATATATAAATACATGTAGAAAACCTCAGTTAATGTTGTAAATAAATAAGTTATCAGTAAAACTATATATAAATACATGTAGAAAACCTCAGTTAATGTTGTAAATAAATAACATATGAGTAAAACTATGTATAAATACATGTAGTAAACCTCAGTTAATGTTTTAAATAAATAACTTATCAGTAAAACTATATATAAATACATGTAGTAAACCTCAGTTAATGTTGTAAATAAATAACTTATCAGTAAAACTATATATAAATACATGTAGAAAACCTCAGTTAATGTTGTAAATAAATAACTTATCAGTAAAACTATATATAAATACATGTAGAAAACCTCAGTTAATGTTGTAAATAAATAACTTATCAGTAAAACTATATATAAATACATGTAGAAAACCTCAGTTAATGTTGTAAATAAATAACTTATCAGTAAAACTATATATAAATACATGTAGTAAATCTCAGTTAATGTTGTAAATAAATAACTTATCAGTAAAACTATATATAAATACATGTAGTAAATCTCAGTTAATGTTGTAAATAAATAACTTATCAGTAAAACTATATATAAATACATGTAGAAATCCTCAGTTAATGTTGTAAATAAATAACTTATCAGTAAAAACTATATATAAATGCATGTAGTAAACCTCAGTTAATGTTGTAAATAAATAACTTATCAGTAAAACTATATATAAATACATGTAGTAAACCTCAGTTAATGTTGTAAATAAATAACTTATCAGTAAAACTATATATAAATACATGTAGTAAATCTCAGTTAATGTTGTAAATAAATAACTTATCAGTAAAACTATATATAAATACATGTAGTAAACCTCAGTTAATGTTGTAAATAAATAACTTATCAGTAAAACTATATATAAATACATGTAGATAACCTCAGTTAATGTTGTAAATAAATATCTTATCATGCCGTTTTGGTTTCTGAACTATTAGGTGTGTTTTAAACATTCAGAAAAGCGCTTTCATTAGAGGAAGTTCAGTGATCTGTAAAAAGTGAAAAGCGCTAATGAATTGATAACAGAAGAGATACCAGTGATATAACATGCTAATGAATTGATAACAGAAAAGATACCAGTGATATAACATGCTAATGAATTGATAACAGAAAAGATATCAGTGATATAACATGCTAATGAATCAATAACAGAAAAGATACCAGTGATATAACATGCTAATGAATCGAGAAATGAATTCAGAGAACTTAAAAAGAGAGATAGAGACATACACACACACACACACACACGTACAGGCAGAATACACACACACAGACACACACACACGGACACACACACACACGGACATACACACACACGTACAGGCAGAATACACATACACAGACACACACACAGGACACACACACACATACAGGCAGAATACACACACACAGACACACACACACAGACATACACACACACGGACATACACACACGTACAGGCAGAATACACACACACACACGGACACACACACACACGGACATACACACACACGTACAGGCAGAATATACACACACAGACACACACACACACACGGACACACACACACACGGACATACACACACACATACAGGCAGAATACACACACATAGACACACACACACAGACACACACACACGTACAGGCAGAATACACACACACGAACACACGCACACACACAGACTACCAAACATATACCATATGTATGTGAGTCAAGTTATTTTCATGCAGAGCAAAGAAAGTGTTTCAGCAACCATGGAAGTACAATAAGGGAGTGATCGGAGACAAAAATTAACTTTACATTCACATTATATGAATTCCTTCTTTGAATTCATTCCAAACAAGCAAAAATCTGGAATTAAATTAAAGTTTGTTTAACATATTGCTATAGTACAGTGTGTTTTTGTTAGCCATCCAAATACGTTTAAATAATTGGATGTGATATATTCACATTGGAAGTGCCATGGCATATATATATGTATTCTCAAGCATTCATACAGTATCTCAAGCATTCATACAGTATCTCAAGCATTCATACAGTATCTCAAGCACACATGCAGTATCTCAAGCATTCATACAGTATCTCAAGCATTCATACAGTATCTGAAGCATTCATACAGTATCTCAAGCATTCATACAGTATCTGAAGCATTCATACAGTATCTCAAGCATTCATACAGTATCTCAAGCATTCATACATTATCTCAAGCATTCATACAGTATCTGAAGCATTCATACAGTATCTCAAGCATTCATACAGTATCTGAAGCATTCATGCAGTATCTCAAGCATTCATACAGTATCTGAAGCATTCATACAGTATCTCAAGCACACATACAGTATCTTAAGCATTCATACAGTATCTCAAGCATTCATACAGTATCTCAAGCATTCATACAGTATCTCAAGCATTCATACAGTATCTTAAGCATTCCCTTTGACTTCTATAAAACTGAAATAGCGTGATGATGATGATGTGATGATGATGATGATGGTTGAATGGATGAAGGAGGGATTGAAGGAGGGAGAAACAGAATGGGCATTGGAGAGGAAGGGATGCAACGCATACCAGCCATAGCATAGCGGCCAGGGACCCACAGTTAACTGAACAAGGTGTTAGTAATATTATATTACACACAACTCGGTTAGTCAAACGGACGTTATTTTATGCTAAGCAATGCAAAATCACTGGCCTGCGTACTGCATTAAAAAAAACCACAACGTAATTGAATATGTTCTTCCTGGACTACAGGTAGTTATGAAGGTTAGTTAATGCAGAGGTTGTATTCGTCACTACCAACAAACGTAATCATTTTAAAAAAACAAATAGCTCAAGCTTACATTTCTTGTCACTCTTGTCACTCTGTAAGAGAGGAGGGGGTCAATACAACATGTTGAATACATTCAGCTGATAAACAGAAATCAGGTAAAAGTCTTCTAACATTTTTTTAAAACAAATTTAACAAGAAGAATGTTCTGGAAAAAGGTGTAGTTGGTTACCTCGTCGTCTGCGTCCAGGTCTGAATCAGACTCCTGAATAGGACACCAAGGAGCAAAATAAAGAAGACGTTCAGCCAGATCTGCTTTGGGGCAGCATTATTCACATTCAGCCAGATCTGCTTAGGGACAGCATTATTCACATTCAGCCAGATCTGCTTGGGGCAGCATTATTCACATTCAGCCAGATCTGCTTAGGGACAGCATTATTCACATTCAGCCAGATCTGCTTAGGGACAGCATTATTCACATTCAGCCAGATCTGCTTAGGGACAGCATTATTCACATTCAGCCAGATCTGCTTTGGGACAGCATTATTCACATTCAGCCAGATCTGCTTTGGGACAGCATTATTCACATTCAGCCAGATCTGCTTTGGGACAGCATTATTCACATTCAGCCAGATCTGCTTTGGGACAGCATTATTCACATTCAGCCAGATCTGCTTTCGGGGCAGCATTATTCACATTCAGCCAGATCTGCTTTCGGGACAGCATTATTCACATTCAGCCAGATCTGCTTGGGACAGCATTATTCACATTCAGCCAGATCTGCTTCGGGACAGCATTATTCACATTCAGCCAGATCTGCTTAGGGACAGCATTATTCACATTCAGCCAGATCTGCTTAGGGACAGCATTATTCACATTCAGCCAGATCTGCTTTGGGACAGCATTATTCACATTCAGCCAGATCTGCTTTGGGACAGCATTATTCACATTCAGCCAGATCTGCTTTGGGACAGCATTATTCACATTCAGCCAGATCTGCTTAGGGACAGCATTATTCACATTCAGCCAGATCTGCTTAGGGACAGCATTATTCACATTCAGCCAGATCTGCTTCGGGACAGCATTATTCACATTCAGCCAGATCTGCTTAGGGACAGCATTATTCACATTCAGCCAGATCTGCTTAGGGACAGCATTATTCACATCCAGCCAGATCTGCTTAGGGACAGCATTATTCACATTCAGCCAGATCTGCTTAGGGACAGCATTATTCACATTCAGCCAGATCTGCTTAGGGACAGCATTATTCACATTCAGCCAGATCTGCTTTGGGACAGCATTATTCACATTCAGCCAGACCTGCTTAGGGACAGCATTACTCACTTTACCTACTCACTTTATGTTAGTGCACATTATGGCTGCGTCCCAAATGGCACCCTATTCCCTTTATAGTGCACTACTTTAGACCAGAGCCCCTTTATAGTGCACTACTTTAGACCAGAGCCCCTTTATAGTGCACTACTTTAGACCAGAGCCCCTTTATAGTGCACTACTTTAGACCAGAGCCCCTTTATAGTACACTACTTTAGACCAGAGCCCCTTTATAGTGCACTACTTTAGACCAGAGCCCCTTTATAGTGCACTACTTTAGACCAGAGCCCCTTTATAGTGCAATACTTTAGACCAGAACCCCTTTATAGTGCACTACTTTAGACCAGAGCCCCTTTATAGTGCACTACTTTAGACCAGAGCCCCTTTATAGTGCACTACTTTAGACCAGAGCCCCTATTTAGTGCACTACTTTAGACCAGAGCCCCTTTATAGTGCAATACTTTAGACCAGAACCCCTTTATAGTGCACTACTTTAGACCAGAGCCCCTTTATAGTGCACTACTTTAGACCAGAGCCCCTTTATAGTGCACTACTTTAGACCAGAGCCCCTTTATAGTGCACTACTTTAGACCAGAGCCCCTATTTAGTGCACTACTTATGACCCGGTCACAATATAGGGATCGGGGTACCATTTAAGGGATGTACATCATACTATTGTGATATCCAGGCATGTCCAGCATTATTTAATGTTATTACACATTGTGTCCAGTCCAGGTGTGTCCAGCATTATTGAATATTATTACACATTGTGTCCAGCATTATTTAATGTTATTACACATTGTGTCCAGTCCAGGTGTGTCCAGCATTATTTAATGTTATTACACATTGTGTCCAGTCCAGGTGTGTCCAGCATTATTTAACGTTATTACACATTGTGTCCAGTCCAGGTGTGTCCAGCATTATTTAATGTTATTACACATTGTGTCCAGTCCAGGTGTGTCCAGCATTATTTAATATTATTACACATTGTGTCCAGTCCAGGTGTGTCCAGCATTATTTAATGTTATTACACATTGTGTCCAGTCCAGGTGTGTCCAGCATTATTTAATGTTATTACATATTGTGTCCAGTCCAGGTGTGTCCAGCATTATTTAATGTTATTACACATTGTGTCCAGTCCAGGTGTGTCCAGCATTATTTAATGTTATTACATATTGTGTCCAGCATTATTTAATGTTATTACACATTGTGTCCAGTCCAGGTGTGTCCAGCATTATTTAATGTTATTACACACTTTGTCCAGCATTATTTAATGTTATTACACACTGTGTCCAGTCCAGGTGTGTTCAGGTGTCTTACCTTGCAGTAGGTGGGCAGCGTGATGTTCAGGTTGCAGATTGCATTGTGGGTAAGACTACGGTAGGTGCGGGGCTCCTTGGTGAAGGACAGTCTGCCACACGGCTCCTGGGCGCTGTCACGAATCTGTCAATCAATCAATGAATCAGTTAGTTGGTCAGTCAGCCAGTCAATCAATCAATCAATCAACCAATCACTGGAAAGCCCTGGAATCAGGTGAGTGTGTGGTTATTCGCTGGGAAAGTGAAAAACATTTTCTGGTATCCACTTTTATTGTACTGTTAATCAAACGAATTAAAATACATATTAAATGATATACCAGTGTCTTTGATGTATTCTATCACCGTTTTTATTTCCGTGGGTTTGGTGCATGAAGTCCATTCAGAACTAAAACAAAGCGGACAACCGCGTCACACTTCCCCAGTGTATAAGAAGTCCAGTAATGGCGTGTTACCTTGATGAAGAGTGCGAGGCGGTTCTCTTTGAATGCGTAGAAGCTGAAGGCGTGATGCTGTCCACTCTTGGTCAGAGGAACCAGGTTCCCAAAACAGTCTGCAAAGATCGGCTTCCCCTCCAACACCTGTAGTATGGACAGACAGGCAGACAGACAGACAGACAGACATACAGACAGAAAGGCAGGCAGGCAGACAGACAGGCAGGCAGGCAGGCAGGCAGGCAGACATACAGACAGACAGACAGACAGACAGACAGACAGACAGGCAGGTAGGCAGGCAGACAGACAGACAGACAGACAGACAGACAGACAGACAGACAGACAGACAGACAGACAGACAGACAGACAGACAGACAGACAGACAGGCAGGCAAACAGGCAGACAGACAGACAGACAGACAGACAGACAGGCAGGCAGAAAGACAGGCAGACAGGCAGACAGACAGGCAGACAGGCAGGCAGACAGGCAGACAGACAGACAGGCAGACAGGCAGGCAGGCAGGCAGACAGACAGGCAGGCAGACAGACAGACAGACAGACAGACAGACAGACAGACAGACAGACAGACAGGCAGGCAGACAGACAGACAGACAGACAGACAGGCAGGCAGACAGACAGACAGTAGAGAGCTAGGGTCAGACACCAAGAACCATGTACTGCATCTTATGTGTTTAAAGTATTGTCTAAATAATATAACTGTGCATTCTGCATAAATCAGTCTTGTCGACAGCGAGCATGAATGAAATGAAATCAAAGAACTGTTACGGTTTGGGGAAATCTTTACTGAACTGGTGCCGGGTCACCTCTCCCTCCTCCCTACCTCTCCCCCTCCCTCTCCCCTCCTCCTGTTCCAGGGTTTCTCCTCCTCTCCCTCCTCCCTACCCCTCCCCTCCCTCTCCCCTCCTCCTGTTGTTCCAGGGTTTCTCCTCCTCTCCGTCCTCCCTCTCCCCTCCTCACCCCCTCTCCCACCCTCCTGCCTCTCCATTCCGCCCTCCTTCCCCCTCACCACATCTCTGCTCTGGGTCACCTTTGCGAATTTCCCTTGTTGTTCCAGGGTCTCTCCCCCTTCCCCCCCCCTCCCTCCCTCCCTCTCTCCCTCCCTCCCATCTCCTCTCCTACTTCCCCTCTCACCTCACCTCTCTACTCCGGGCCACCTCTATGAAGTCTCTCTCCTGCTTCAGGGTCTCTCCCCCTCCCCAAACCTCCCCATTCCACGTCTACATACATACAAAACTCCTCCACTCTGACTCTCACTGCTTCCATCTTCACATCTACGTCTACTCCGAAGCACACGACCTCATGAAGTCATCTATGCAAGATCGACTTCCAGATGACTCTCGACACAGAGAAACTCTAAACATCACAGAACCTACAGTAGAGATCAATAATCATAATTCATCAATCTACAATAGATCATCGTCAGCATCAAACGACCTACAGGAAGCCAACTCTAAGTTCATCAATCTATCAATCTGTCCATCTGTCGTCCTATCAGCAACACCTACAGTGGCATCAATAGGGTCACAGTTCTTCAATGAGCTTCAATAGGGTCTATCAGCCAGAACCTAAGGTAGTAGTTAGAGAATCATAATCATAGATTCATCAATCATCAATATATCAATCTGCAGTCTATCAGCCAGAACCTACAGGTAGAGAATCAATAATCAATAAGTTCATCAATCTATCAATAGATCAATTGTCAGTCTATCAGCCAGAACCTACAGGTAGAGAATCAATAATCAATAAGTTCATCAATCTATCAATAGATCAATCTGTCAGTCTATCAGCCAGAACCTACAGGTAGAGAATCAATAATCAATAAGTTCATCAATCTATCAATAGATCAATCTGTCAGTCTATCAGCCAGAAACCTACAGGTAGAGAATCAATAATCAATTAAGTTCATCAATCTATCAATAGATCAATCTGTCAGTCTATCAGCCAGAACCTACAGGTAGAGAATCAATAATCAATAAGTTCATCAATCTATCAATAGATCAATCTGTCAGTCTATCAGCCAGAACCTACCGGTAGAGAATCAATAATCAATAAGTTCATCAATCTATCAATAGATCAATCTGTCAGTCTATCAGCCAGAACCTACAGGTAGAGAATCAATAATCAATAAGTTCATCAATCTATCAATAGATCAATCTGTCAGTCTATCAGCCAGAACCTACAGGTAGAGAATCAATAATCAATAAGTTCATCAATCTATCAATAGTCAATCTGTCAGTCTATCGCCAGAACCTAAAGGTAGAGAATCAATAATCAATAAGTCATCAATCTATCATAGATCAAATCTGTCCGTCTATCAGCCAAAACCTACAGGTAGAGAATCAATAATCAATAAGTTCATCAATATCAATAGATCAATCTGTCAGTCTATCAAACAGAACCTACAGCGCACCGGAGGGGGAGGGGATTATCAATAATTCATGAATTGATAGATTCATCTATCTATCTATCTATCTATCTATCTATCTATCTATCTATCTATCTATCTATCTATCTATCTATCTATCTATCTATCTATCTATCTATCTATCTATCTATCTATCTAGGACGTAATAGATCGATCAATCCAATCGAATGAAGAATCAATCATTCCATCAGTAGTTTAATCAGAAGGAGGATGGTGTTTTCAACAGAACGTCAAAACAACAGACATCAGATGAAAACACACTAGTCCCTCTGGAGCCCTCACCTTGCTGACACGTTGGTGGTGAAGGACACACATTGGTTGATGAAGGTGAGGGGGGTGGAGCCAGTGATGTCCTCCCATTGGGCAGGAGTGGTTCCACCTAGAACACACATCGGGATGGAACTCTCTGGTAAATATATTCTAAATATGAATGTGGGGTTGATTACAAACCAGGCTTTGCTGTATATCAAGAAGGCAAACATGACTACTCACAATCAATCATTCAGTCAGTCAGTCAATCAACCAACCAACCAACCTGCCAATCAACCAACCAATCAACCAACCAACCAACAGTCATTTCCTACGTACCAGTGATACTGCAGAGCAGACGCAGAGTGGGCGTGTCCCCTCCAAACACGTTGGCTGTCCCGTCGTTGCTCGAGCTCTTGGGGACAGGGATCGTCATGGTGATTGGCTTGTGGAACTTCCGCCTCCTGGGCTCTAAGGTAACGATGGGGCTGAACGTAGCCCTGTTACCCAGAATCCTCTTCACCAGGTCTACGCCGATTGGCTGAGCCTAGGAGGAAGTGGAACGCGAGAGTCAGGAAGTAAGAAACAAATTAAAACTTCAAAAGTGTTCAGTTGTTCGATCATCAGACCCCACCTTCCTACCTGTAGTCCAACCCTGATGTTCTTAGTGAGAGCTCCCTCTGGGAACACAGCCTGGACCTGAGGTACCAGGGTACTGCTCAACACCCCTCCCTCAGGACCAATCAGTCGGCTGTCCTGCTTGATGCGCGACACCACCGCAAAGTATTGTGGGAAGTCCCTGGTGATGATACGGCAAATCCTCTTCTTCTCCAGCTCCTCGGGAGAATCCAGCTCTGGAGGAGGAAACCAATGGGAGGACAGGGAAAAAAACAGGGGTCAGACGATACACAAGGACCAATCGGATTGAGCAGTCGGGACCTAACTGTTTCATCATCTTTGGTGAATGAACAAGGTAGAACAATTGAACGATTGCTGGCATGGCAGTCTGGTGCTGTCAAGTCCCTCCTGCCTCCTCCCTGCTCCTCCCTCCCCACTCCCTCCCTGCTCCTCCATCCCCAGTCCACTCCCCCTCCTCCCCCCTGTCTCCCCCTGTCTCACCCTCGTCCATGCCGTTCAGTATTTGGTTGAGTTCCTCCTCACTGTGCTCACAGTGATGTTCCCTCCAGCTCTCCCCCATCTCACTCCTCAGAATCACCAGCTCCCGCTCCGTCCCCCGCAGGGCCGCGAAGTGGGGGATCTCCACAATCACCGGCCTGGAGGGTCAGAGGTCAGGGAAATTGGTAAAGGTCGTGATGACAGGAGGACCCATTCCATGGAAGAACACAAAACATCACAAGATGAGGGACAAATAAATCCTGGAGAAATTCCTGGAGGAGATTCAAGCAAACAGAAGGATATGATAAGATAATAATACATTTATTTTGATGATGATGATGATGATGAGGAGGAGGAGGGTCAGGTGACATAACATTCTGAACATAGAAAAATCACAACATCACAACATGGGGAGGAAAAATCATGGGGATAGTGGGATAGAACTGGAACAGATTCAGACTGTAGTTCTCAACAACAAAACAACAATCCTGGAACTCAAATGTGGAGAGGGCTGGGGAGAATATATGATGAGACCAGGGTATATATGGGCTGGCTGGGCTGGGGAGAATATATGATGAGACCAGGGTATATATGGGCTGGCTTGGGATGTGGCTGGGAGAATATATGATGAGACCAGGGTATATATGGGGCTGGATGGCTGGGGGATGAATATATGATGAGACCAGGGTATATATGGGCTGGCTGGGGCTGGGGAGAATATATGATGAGACCAGGGTATATATGGGCTGGCTGGTGCTGGGGAGAATATATGATGAGACCAGGGGTATATATGGGCTGGCTGGGCTGGGTAGAATATAGGATGAGACCAGGGTATTATGGGCTGGCTGGGGCTGGGGGAGTATATATGATGAGACCAGGGTATATATGGGCTGGCTGGATGGGGCTGGGGAGAATATATGATGAGACCAGGGTATATATGGGCTGGCTGGGCTGGGGAGAATATATGATGAGACCAGGGTATATATGGGCTGGCTGGGCTGGGGAGAATATATGATGAGACTAGGGTATATATGGGCTGGCTGGGCTGGGGAGAATATATGATGAGACTAGGGTATATATGGGCTGGCTGGGCTGGGGAGAATATATGATGAGACCAGGGTATATATGGGCTGGCTGGCTGGGTGGGGTAGTATATATGATGAGACCAGGGTATATATGGGCTGGCTGGGCTGGGGAGAATATATGATGAGACCAGGGTATATATGGGCTGGCTGGGCTGGGGAGAATATATGATGAGACCAGGGTATATATGGCTGGCTGGATGGGCTGGGGAGAATATATGATGAGACCAGGGTATATATGGGCTGGCTGGGCTGGGGAGAATATATGATGAGACCAGGGTATATATGGGCTGGATGGGCTGGGGAGGAATATATGATGAGACCAGGGTAATATGGGCTGGCTGGATGGGCTGGGGAGAATATATGATAGACTAGGGTATATAGGGCTGGCTGGGCTGGGGAGAATATATGATGAGACTAGGGTATATATGGGCTGGCTGGGCTGGGGAGAATATATGATGAGACCCGGGTATATATGGGGTGGCTGGCTGGGTGGGGTATATATATGATGAGACAGGGTATATATGGGCTGGCTGGGCTGGGGAGAATATATGATGAGACCAGGGTATATATGGGCTGGCTGGGCTGGGAGAATATATGATGAGACCAGGGTATATATGGGCTGGCTGGGCTGGGGAGAATATATGATGAGACCAGGGTATATATGGGCTGGCTGGGCTGGGGAGAATATATGATGAGACCAGGGTATATATGGGCTGGCTGGGCTGGGGAGAATATATGATGAGACCAGGGTATATATGGGCTGGCTGGATGGGCTGGGGAGAATATATGATGAGACCAGGGTATATATGGGCTGGCTGGGGTGGGCTGGGAAGAATATATGATGAGGGCCAGGGTATATATGGGCTGGCTGGATGGGCTGGGGAGAATATATGATGAGACCAGGTATATATGGGCTGGCTGGATGGGCTGGGGAGAATATATGATGAGACCAGGGTATATATGGGCTGGCTGGGCTGGGGAGAATATATGATGAGACCAGGGTATATATGGGCTGGCTGGGCTGGGGAGAATATATGATGAGACCAGGGTATATATGGGCTGGCTGGATGGGCTGGGGAGAATATATGATGAGACCAGGGTATATATGGGCTGGCTGGGCTGGGGAGAATATATGATGAGACTAGGGTATATATGGGCTGGCTGGGCTGGGGAGAATATATGATGAACCAGGGTATATATGGGCTGGCTGGGCTGGGAGAATATATGATGAGACCAGGTATATATGGCTGGCTGGGTGGGGAGAATATATGATGAGACCAGGGTATATATGGGCTGGATGGCTGGGGAGAATATATGATGAGACTAGGGTATATATGGGCTTGGCTGGGCTGGGGAATATATGATGAGACCAGGGTATATATGGGCTGGCTGGGCTGGGAGAATATATGATGAGACCAGGGTATATATGGGCTGGCTGGGCTGGGGAGAATATATGATGAGACCAGGGTATATATGGGCTGGCTGGATGGGCTGGGGAGAATATATGATGAGACCCAGGGTATATATGGGCTGGCTGGGCTGGGGAGAATATATGATGAGACCAGGGTATATATGGGCTGGCTGGGCTGGGGAGAATATATGATGAGACCAGGGTATATATGGGCTGGCTGGGCTGGGGAGAATATATGATGAGACCAGGGTATATATGGCTGGCTGGGCTGGGGAAATATATGATGAGACCATGGGTATATATGGGCTGGCTGGGCTGGGGAAATATATGATGAGACCAGGGTATATATGGGCTGGCGGATGGGCTGGGGAAAATATATGATGAGACCAGGGTATATATGGGCTGGATGGGCTGGGGAAATATATGATGAGACCAGGGTATATATGGGCTGGCTGGGCTGGGGAAAATATATGATTAAGACCAGGGTATATATGGGCTGGCTGGGCTGGGGAAAATATATGATGAGACCAGGTTATATGGGCTGGCTGGGCTGGGAAAATATATGATGAGACCAGGGTATATATGGGCTGGCTGGGCTGGGGAGAATATATGATGAGACCAGGGTATATATGGGCTGGCTGCTGGGCTGGGGAGAATATATGATGAGACCAGGGTATATATGGGCTGGCTGGATGGGCTGGGAGGATATATGATGAGACTAGGGTATATATGGCTGGCTGGCTGGCTGGGGAGAATATATGATGAGACTAGGGTATATATGGGCTGGCTGGGCTGGGAGAATTATGATGAGACCAGGGTATATATGGGCTGGCTGGCTGGGCTGGGGAATATTGATTAGACTAGGGTATATAGGGCTGGCTGGGCTGGGGAGAATATATGATGAGACCAGGTATATATGGGCTGATGGGCTGGGAGAATATATGATGACCAGGGTATATATGGGCTGGCTGGGCTGGGGAGAATATATGATGAGACCAGGTATATATGGGCTGGCTGGGCTGGGAGAATTAGATGAGACCAGGGTATATATGGGCTGGCTGGGCTGGGGAGAATATATGATGAGACCAGGTATATATGGGCTGGCTGGGCTGGGGAGAATATATGATGAGACCAGGTATATATGGGCTGGCTGGCTGGGGAGAATATATGATGACCAGGGTATATATGGGCGCTGGGCTGGGGAGAATATATGATGAGACCAGGGTATATATGGGTTGGCTGGCTGGGGAGAATATATGATGAACCAGGGTATATGGGCTGGCTGGGCTGGGAGAATATATGATGAGACCAGTATATATGGGCTGGCTGGCTGGGAGATATATATGAGACCAGGGTATATATGGGATGGCTGGGGAGAATATATATGAACCAGGGGGTAAGGGCTGGGGGGTTTGGG
>LR778274.1:10330680-10378180 GCA_902810595.1 Coregonus sp. 'balchen'
GCCATTATTTATCTGGATTGGATGAAATCAACGCAGTGAAACGAACGGTGTGCTTCTCAATGCTGCACACACTGCACACCTCTCCTCGGTAGAATTCAAACAGGCTGAGGAGGGGAAACTCCTGCAGCGGACTTGACCATACTGCAGGCCAGAGCAACACACCACAGAGCAATCGGTGCTCTCACAATCCATGGATATGGAGAAGAACAAAAAAAAAACGAACGGAAGGATTTCGGTGAAATACGCACGAGACCATATTAATACTGGTTTACGACGGCATCAACCTGCCTTCTTCCAACCAACCGGCCTTTTTTACTACCCTGTGACAAAGTCACCACAATAAGTAGGTTATCATGACATAGAAAACCTCCACACCCTTCCTCATCCCCCTGATAGCCAGCTGAAAAGGGGGGAGAGAAAGGGACTAACATGCTGGGTGACATCTTTCAGTCAAAACAAAGCTGAAGGCCAATAACCTCAGAAGACTTTAGTGTGTGTGTGTGTGTTGTGTGTGTGTGTGTGTGTGTGTGTGTGTGTGTATGTTAAACAACTTCTCTCCACTCACGTAACGTTCCTACACTGTATCTATGAGCAAAGACCAAGCATATGTGATCACACGGACAGAGATATCTGTGTGTGTGTGTGTGTGTGTGTGTGTGTAGATATGTGTGTGTGTGTGTGTGTGTGTTTGTGTGTGTGTGAGTGTGAGTGTGTCTGTGTGAGTGTGTCTGTGTGTGTGTGTGTGTGTGCATCTTTCAGTCAAAACAAAGCTGAAGGCCAATAACCTCAGAAGACTTTAGGCCTCCATTTAAACCAGGCTACATCAACTAATAGTGTGGTGACTTTGGCAGAACTTTGAGTTGATTAAATTGTGACAAATACAACAAGAAACCATTAGATTTATGTCCATATATTTATCCATTGACAGTGGTGTAATCATGTCATGTTTTAATATGCTTTTAAATATCATTTACGGGTTGGACGGGAAACACTGGGATGGTGTTGGGATGGTTGCAGTTTGCTCTGGATGGATATATTTTTGGTAGAAAGTATTTGACTCAGTCTTGACACACATCGCTGTGAACACACTGCAGCCTGTAAGAGTACAATTCAATACCGTATGATTCAACCTGGGTTGGGGTCAGTTCCTTCTCACCTCAGGAAGTAAACAAACCCAATTTCAATTCTAAATGTTCCTCGTTGAAAAGCATTGAAGAGAACCAGGACCTTCTCTAATAGTAGATCTACATACCATTAGATCAGGCACCACAACACACACACAAAACACACACACACACACACACACACAAATAAATAAGTTGCTTGGGTTTCAAAGTTAGAGATAGAACAACACTTATAAAGAGAGGAGAGAGAGAGAGAACAACACTTATAAAGAGAGGAGAGAGAGAGATAGAACAACACTTAAAGAGGAGAGGAGAGAGAGAGAGAGAACAACACTTATAAAGAGAGGAGAGAGAGAGATAGAACAACACTTATAAAGAGAGGAGAGAGAGAGATATAACAACACTTAAAGAGGAGAGGAGAGAG
Organism: Coregonus sp. 'balchen'; assembly: GCA_902810595.1. Taxonomy (NCBI): domain Eukaryota; kingdom Metazoa; phylum Chordata; class Actinopteri; order Salmoniformes; family Salmonidae; genus Coregonus; species Coregonus sp. 'balchen'. Next base: position 10,332,229 of record LR778274.1, read on the forward strand.
AGAGATAGAACAACACTTATAAAGAGAGGAGAGAGAGAGATATAACAACACTTAAAGAGGAGAGGAGAGAGAGAGATATAACAACACTTATAAAGAGAGGAGAGAGAGAGAGAACAACACCTATAAATAGAGGAAAGAAAGAGAGTTAACATACGTTTCCCATGCCAATAAAGCCCTTAAATTGAATTGAGAGAGAGAGATAAAAACCCACTCAAAAAGAGAGGAGAGAGAGCGAGAGAAAGAGAGAGAGAGAGAGAGAGAGAGAGAGAGAGACAGAGACAGAGACAGAGACAGAGAAAGAGAGAGAGAGAGACAGAGAGAGAGAGAGAGATAGAAAACACTTAGAAAGAGGTAGAGGAGGAGATAGAGAGGTAAAAGGCCAGAGGCGGATAGTCTGGGACATCGCTGTGCTACTTTAGCTGTCAGCCCAGCGGATGTTAACACACACACCCGCACACACACACACACACACTCACACACTTTAGCTGTCAGCCCAGAGGATGTAAATGTACACACACACTTTAGCTGTCAGCCCAGAGGATGTTGACGCACAACTGAACACAGGCTGCATCTCAATAATCTCTCCTTTCTCACTTGTTCACTTCCCTTCATGGATTTTAAAGGAAACGATTGGTACAAGAAACTCCCTTTAACCCATTCCACGACCAATCCAGCTTTTAAATTGGTGGGGAGTAGTGAACGAGGGCACACTTCAGGAGGAAGGGGATGTTATTGGGACGCACCAAACGGCACCCTGTTTCCTACTTTTGACTGGAGGTAGTAAGACAGGTATGTCTACTGTCTCAGTGAGCTGGACTCAGGTGTATCATAACGGTGGTTCAGCCCAACGAACTGACAGTTAGAGGACTAATATGATTCTTAAAATGATTCTAATATGATTCTAATATGATTCTAATATCATTCTAATATGATTCTAATATGATTCTAACATGATTCTAATACAATTCTAATATGATTCTAATATGATTCTAAAATGATTCTAAAATGATTCTAATATAATTCTAATATGATTCTAAAATGATTCTAATATGATTCTAATATGATTGTAACATGATTCTTTAATTTCCTGGAATGCGTTGACCTTAATTGACCCATGTCACGACCTCTCCCGTTGTAGTCGACTGACCCTGTCCATCCAGGCATTCCTTTACACTATTTATATTTCTCTCTCAACTACGTGTAGCTTCCCTCTCTCCAACCTTCCTACGAGACGCCACACTAGCTTCCCTCTCTCCAACCTTCCTACGAGACTCCACACTAGCTTCCCTCTCTCCAACCTTCCTACGAGACTCCACACTAGCTTCCCTCTCTCCAACCTTCCTACCAGACTCCACACTAGCTTCCCTCTCTCCAACCTTCCTACGAGACTCCACACTAGCTTCCCTCTCTCCAACCTTCCTACGAGACTCCACACTAAGTTGCGTTTGTGCATCAACACATGAAATGTTATGAAAACTGCATCCTAAACAGCACCCTACTCCCTGTATAGTGCACTACTAGCTAGCTGCTTATCGAAAGGTAAATAGATAACTGGTTATTTTGACCCCAAAATTGACCAAACTATTTTTCACTGTTTCTCAAAGTTACTGTAGCGGGCTAATTAATTGGATCATTACAAGCAAGGAGGTGGGCAGAGCCAAGCACGAGCTAGCGAGATCCTATTGGCGCGTTTCTAGCATGTATTTGCATACTTCTGTTAGGGAACGCCTACTATGTGACGTGTCCGTGTGTCAACCGTCTCGGATGGTTGGAGGGGCAGCTCTTGGGGAACTGTGGGGGGGGATCTTGGAGGGCTGGTGGCCTGGCGGTTGGGAGCTTGGGCCCTGGGCTGATAGGTCGCTGGTTCGGGTTCCCGTTTTTGACCTTGTGGGAGATCTGTCAACGTGCCTTTGAGCAGGGCGTTGACCCTGGTTGCTTTTGTGGGTCGCTCTGGATGGGAGTCTGTTAGATGACTGATGTGATGTAAATGTTGAGCGGCTTCACTGCTAGTAGATTGTATGTTATAATATACAGTGGGGAGAACAAGTATTTGATACACCGCCGATTTTGCAGGTTTTCCTACTTACAAAGCATGTAGAGGTCTGTCATTTTTATCATATGTACACTTCAACTGTGAGAGACGGAATCTAAAACAAAAATCCAGAAAATCACATTGTATGATTTTAAAGTAATTAATTTGCATTTTATTGCATGACATAAGTATTTGATCACCTACCAACCAGTAAGAATTCCGGCTCTCACAGACCTGTTAGTTTTTCTTTAAGAAGCCCTCCTGTTCTCCACTCATTACCTGTATTAACTGCACCTGTTTGAACTCGTTACCTGTATAAAAGACACCTGTCCACACACTCAATCAAACAGACTCCAACCTCTCCACAATGGCCAAGACCAGAGAGCTGTGTAAGGACATCAGGGATACAATTGTAGACCTGCACAAGGCTGGGATGGGCTACAGCACAATAGGCAAGCAGCTTGGTGAGAAGGCAACAACTGTTGGCGCAATTATTAGAAAATGGAAGAAGTTCAAGATGACGGTCAATCACCCTCGGTCTGGGGCTCCATGCAAGATCTCACCTCGTGGGGCATCAATGATCATGAGGATGGTGAGGGATCAGCCCAGAACTACACGGCAGGACCTGGTCAATGACCTGAAGAGAGCTGGGACCACAGTCTCAAAGAAAACCATTAGTAACACACTACGCCGTCATGGATTAAAATCCTGCAGCGCACGCAAGGTCCCCCTGCTCAAGCCAGCGCATGTCCAGGCCCGTCTGAAGTTTGCCAATGACCATCTGGATGATCCAGAGGAGGAATGGGAGAAGGTCATGTGGTCTGATGAGACAAAAATAGAGCTTTTTGGTCTAAACTCCACTCGCCGTGTTTGGAGGAAGAAGAAGGATGAGTACAACCCCAAGAACACCATCCCAACCGTGAAGCATGGAGGTGGAAACATCATTCTTTGGGGATGCTTTTCTGCAAAGGGGACAGGACGACTGCACCGTATTGATGGGAGGATGGATGGGGCCATGTATCGCGAGATCTTGACCAACAACCTCCTTCCCTCAGTAAGAGCATTGAAGATGGGTCGTGGCTGGGTCTTCCAGCATGACAACGACCCAAAACACACAGCCAGGGCAACTAAGGAGTGGCTCCGTAAGAAGCATCTCAAGGTCCTGGAGTGGCCTAGCCAGTCTCCAGACCTGAACCCAATAGAAAATCTTTGGAGGGAGCTGAAAGTCCGTATTGCCCAGCGACAGCCCCGAAACCTGAAGGATCTGGAGAAGGTCTGTATGGAGGAGTGGGCCAAAATCCCTGCTGCAGTGTGTGCAAACCTGGTCAAGACCTACAGGAAACGTATGATCTCTGTAATTGCAAACAAAGGTTTCTGTACCAAATATTAAGTTCTGCTTTTCTGATGTATCAAATACTTATGTCATGCAATAAAATGCAAATTAATTACTTAAAAATCATACAATGTGATTTTCTGGATTTTTGTTTTAGATTCCGTCTCTCACAGTTGAAGTGTACCTATGATAAAAATGACAGACCTCTACATGCTTTGTAAGTAGGAAAACCTGCAAAATCGGCAGTGTATCAAATACTTGTTCTCTCCACTGTATATATAATATATATCAATTTGCCGTTGCACCCCAAAACAACACCGTTTAAAAAAAACTTTGGCAAAGGGTAAAGTCTAACAAGCTTAGTCCACTCTGTACGTAACAGATTTTAGTTTTGGGAAAATAAAAGTGTATTGAGTGTGTTCTCACTGCATAGGCCATGAGAACATTGCTTGGGCTGTTTTTCCAGCTATTTGCTACACAGTGTGCAAAGCTGTCATCAAAGGCAAAGGGTGGCTACTTTGAAGAATCTCAAATATAAAATATATTTTGATTTGTTTAACACTTTTTTTTGGTTACTACATGATTCCATATGTGTTATTTCATAGTTTTGATGTCTTCACTATTATTCTACAGTGTAGAAAATAGTAAAAATAAAGAAAAACCCTTGAACGAGTTGGTGTGTCCAAACCTTTGACTGGTAGTGTATATGTTAGTGTACAAATCTGTGTCCCAATTGACACCCTATTCTCTACAAAGAGCACTACTTTTGACCAGGGCCCATAGAGCTAGTGGTCCACTACATTAGACCAGAGAATGGCACCCTATTCCCTATATAGTGCACTACATTAGACCAGAGAATGGCACCCTATTCCCTATATAGTGCACTACTTTAGACCAGAGAATGGCACCCTATTCCCTATATAGTGCACTACTTTAGACCAGAGAATGGCACCCTATTCCCTATATAGTGCACTACTTTAGACCAGAGAATGGCACCCTATTCCCTATATAGTGCACTACTTTAGACCAGAGAATGGCACCCTATTCCCTATATAGTGCACTACTTTAGACCAGAGAATGGCACCCTATTCCCTACATAGTGCACTACTTTAGACCAGAGAATGGCACCCTATTCCCTATATAGTGCACTACTTTAGACCAGAGAATGGCACCCTATTCCCTATATAGTGCACTACTTTAGACCAGAGAATGGCACCCTATTCCCTATATAGTGCACTACTTTAGACCAGAGAATGGCACCCTATTCTCTACATAGTGCACTACTTTTGACCAGGGCCCATAGAGCTAGTGGTCCACTACATTGAATAGGGTTCCATTTGGGATACGGATTACACAATTTAACTCTGAACATAATAATAGTATCAGATAATGATCTCTCCAGCTACGGAGACACGTCATTGGTGTTCCACTGAACATAATAGTAGTATTAGGTAATGATCTCTCCAGCTACGGAGACACGTCATTGGTGTTCCACTGAACATAATAGTAGTATTAGGTAATGATCTCTCCAGCTACGGAGACACGTCATTGGTGTTCCACTGAACATAATAATAGTATTAGATAATGATCTCTCCAGCTACGGAGACACGTCATTGGTGTTCCACTGAACATAATAACAGTATTAGATAATGATCTCTCCAGCTACGGAGACACGTCATTGGTGTTCCACTGAACATAATAATAGTATTAGATAATGATCTCTCCAGCTACGGAGACACGTCATTGGTGTTCCACTAAACATAATAATAGTATTAGATAATGATCTCTCCAGCTACGGAGACACGTCATTGGTGTTCCACTGAACATAATAATAGTATTAGATAATGATCTCTCCAGCTACGGAGACACGTCATTGGTGTTCCACTGAACATAATAATAGTATTAGATAATGATCTCTCCAGCTACGGAGACACGTCATTGGTGTTCCACTGAACATAATAGTAGTATTAGATAATGATCTCTCCAGCTACGGAGACACGTCATTGGTGTTCCACTGAACATAATAATAATAATAGATAATGATCTCTCCAGCTACGGAGACACGTCATTGGTGTTCCACTGAACATAATAATAGTATTAGATAATGATCTCTCCACCTACGGAGACACGTCATTGGTGTTCCACTGAACATAATAATAGTATTAGATAATGATCTCTCCAGCTACGGAGACACGTCATTGGTGTTCCACTGAACATAATAATAGTATTAGATAATGATCTCTCCAGCTACGGAGACACGTCATTGGTGTTCCACTGAACATAATAATAGTATTAGATAATGATCTCTCCAGCTACGGAGACACGTCATTGGTGTTCCACTGAACATGATAATAGTATTAGATAATGATCTCTCCAGCTACGGAGACACGTCATTGGTGTTCCACTGAACATGATAATAGTATTAGATAATGATCTCTCCAGCTACGGAGACACGTCATTGGTGTTCCACTGAACATAATAATAGTATTAGATAATGATCTCTCCAGCTACGGAGACACGTCATTGGTGTTCCACTGAACATAATAGTAGTATTAGATAATGATCTCTCCAGCTACGGAGACACGTCATTGGTGTTCCACTGAACATAATAATAGTATTAGATAATGATCTCTCCAGCTACGGAGACACGTCATTGGTGTTCCACTGAACATAATAGTAGTATTAGATAATGATCTCTCCAGCTACGGAGACACGTCATTGGTGTTCCACTGAACATAATAATAGTATTAGATAATGATCTCTCCAGCTACGGAGACACGTCATTGGTGTTCCACTGAACATAATAGTAGTATTAGATAATGATCTCTCCAGCTACGGAGACACGTCATTGGTGTTCCACTGAACATAATAGTAGTATTAGATAATGATCTCTCCAGCTACGGAAACACGTCATTGGTGTTCCACTGAACATAATAGTAGTATTAGATAATGATCTCTCCAGCTACGGAGACACGTCATTGGTGTTCCACTGAACATAATAATAGTATTAGGTAATGATCTCTCCAGCTACGGAGACACGTCATTGGTGTTCCACTGAACATAATAATAGTATTAGGTAATGATCTCTCCAGCTACGGAGACACGTCATTGGTGTTCCACTGAACATATTAACAGTATTAGATAATGATCTCTCCAGCTACGGAGACACGTCATTGGTGTTCCACTGAACATAATAATAGTAATAGATAATGGTATTTTTACTCCTGGGATTCAGTAAATGCCTTTGAATTACAATAACCACACCACCAAATCTAAATATATGAAGCTTGCTACGTCTGCCTAGTTATTACCTAAACAGTCTCTATATTAGATGTAGTGATGTGTGTGATGACAGGAGTCACCCTGAGGAGGAAATACAAGAATTACACACAAATGGTGACTGGCTAGGTTACACACACACACACACACACACACACACACACTCACACACACTCACACTCACACTCACACTCACACTCACACTCACATACACACTCACATACACACTCACATACACATACACACACACACACACTCACACACACACACACACACACTACACACACTCACACTCACACACTACAGTGACTGGCTAGGTCTTGTTACACGCACTGCCGGGCCCAGGGCGATTCTGTCTTGACCCCTGACCTCACACTGAAACCAGAGAGGGCCGTCGTCACTCCGCAACCCAACTGTGTGTGTGTGTGTTTTAAATTCACACTTCTACGACTTGGTTCGTGATTTGAAAATCTAATTTACAGTGTGAAAATACAAAATGTTGCATGGACCATGAGGTATAGACAGACAACCTAGAGTACTACTGAGGTCTAGGATAACTACTGATGCAGACAGCAGTACTACATTCATTACTATGGGACTGGGGTCTAGGATAACTACTGATGCAGACAGCAGTACTACATTCATTACTATGGGACTGGGGTCTAGGGTAACTACTGATGCAGACAGCAGTACTACATTCATTACTATAGGACTGGGGTCTAGGGTAACTACTGATGCAGACAGCAGTACTACATTCATTACTATGGGACTGGGGTCTAGGATAACTACTGATAGACAGCAGTACTACATTCATTACTATGGGACTGGGGGCTAGGATAACTACTGATAGACACAGTACTACATTCATTACTATGGGACTGAGGTCTAGGATAACTACTGATGCAGACAGCAGTACTACATTCATTACTATGGGACTGGGGTCTAGGATAACTACTGATAGACACAGTACTACATTCATTACTATGGGACTGGGGTCTGGGATAACTACTGATAGACAGCAGTACTACATTCATTACTATGGGACTGAGGTCCAGGATAACTACTGATAGACACAGTACTACATTCATTACTATGGGACTGGGGTCTAGGATAACTACTGATAGACACAGTACTACATTCATTACTATGGGACTGGGGTCTAGGGTAACTACTGATGCAGACAGCAGTACTACATTCATTACTATGGGACTGGGGTCTGGGATAACTACTGATAGACAGCAGTACTACATTCATTACTATGGGACTGAGGTCTATGATAACTACTGATGCAGACAGCAGTACTACATTCATTACTATGGGACTGGGGTCTAGGGTAACTACTGATAGACAGCAGTACTACATTCATTACTATGGGACTGAGGTCTATGATAACTACTGATGCAGACAGCAGTACTACATTCATTACTATGGGACTGAGGTCTAGGATAACTACTGATGCAGACAGCAGTACTACATTCATTACTATGGGACTGAGGTCTATGATAACTACTGATGCAGACAGCAGTACTACATTCATTACTATGGGACTGAGGTCTAGGATAACTACTGATGCAGACAGCAGTACTACATTCATTACTATGGGACTGAGGTCTAGGATAACTACTGATAGACAGCAGTACTACATTCATTACTATGGGACTGGGGTCTAGGATAACTACTGATAGACACAGTACTACATTCATTACTATGGGACTGGGGGCTAGGATAACTACTGATGCAGACAGCAGTACTACATTCATTACTATGGGACTGGGGTCTAGGATAACTACTGATAGACAGCAGTACTACATTCATTACTATGGGACTGGGGTCTAGGATAACTACTGATAGACAGCAGTACTACATTCATTACTATGGGACTGAGGTCTAGGATAACTACTGATACAGACAGCAGTACTACATTCATTACTATGGGACTGGGGTCTAGGATAACTACTGATGCAGACAGCAGTACTACATTCATTACTATGGGACTGAGGTCTAGGATAACTACTGATAGACAGCAGTACTACATTCATTACTATGGGACTGGGGTCTAGGATAACTACTGATAGACAGCAGTACTACATTCATTACTATGGGACTGAGGTCTAGGATAACTACTGATGCAGACAGCAGTACTACATTCATTACTATGGGACTGGGGTCTAGGATAACTACTGATGCAGACAGCAGTACTACATTCATTACTATGGGACTGAGGGCTAGGATAACTACTGATGCAGACAGCAGTACTACATTCATTACTATGGGACTGAGGGCTAGGATAACTACTGATAGACAGCAGTACTACATTCATTACTATGGGACTGGGGTCTAGGATAACTACTGATGCAGACAGTACTACATTCATTACTATGGGACTGAGGTCTAGGATAACTACTGATAGACAGCAGTACTACATTCATTACTATGGGACTGGGGTCTAGGATAACTACTGATGCAGACAGTACTACATTCATTACTATGGGACTGGGGTCTGGGATAACTACTGATAGACAGCAGTACTACATTCATTACTATGGGACTGAGTGCTAGGATAACTACTGATAGACACAGTATAGAGACCTTCTGCATTGTAAACAGTTTCTGGTTGAGCCTGACTGACTAAGAAACTGTCACCAGTAATACGAACCCCTCCAGCTACCCAACAAAGAGACAGAAACATTCCTTTAAACATCTCCCTTCTCTTTCTTCTCTGTCCCACGAACTATACAGATGAGAGATTGAGAAGAGGGAGAGAGAGAGCGAGAGGGAGAGAGAGAGAGAGACAGGGTGGAGACAGACAGACATACTTTTTTTTTTTTTTTTTTTTTACCTTTATTTAACTAGTCAAGTCAGTTAACAACAAATTCTTACTTATAATGATGTCCTACCAAAAGGCAAAAGGCCTGCTGCGGGGACGGGGGCTGGGATTAAAAATAAAACACACATCACGACAAGAGAGACACCACATCACTACATAAAGAGAGACCTAAGACAACAACATAGCATGGCAGAAACACATGACAACACAGCATGGTAGCAACACAACATGAAAACAACATGGTAGCAACACAACATGGTAGCAGCACAACATGGTAGCAGCACAACATGGTAGCAGCACAACATGGTAGCAGCACAAAACATGGTACAAATATTATTGGTTACAGACAAAAGCACAAAGGACAGACTGGCTGGCTGGCTGGCTGGCTGGCTGATAGGCAGGCAGGCAGGCAGGCAGGCAGGCAGGCAGACTGACTGACTGACTGACTGACAGTGAAGGAAAGTAAGAATGAGAGAGGGAACATTTAAAAAAGAAACCCAAAACGAACAGAGAAAGAAAGAGAGAAGTGGATCTCTGACCGTAAACACACTCTGGCTGAGACAAAGTCTGGTTCCCAAATGGCACCCTACCCACTATATAGTGCACTACTTTATCCTCATAGGGACACCCATAGGCCTCTTGTCTAAAGTAGTGCACCATAATAGGGAATAGGGTGCCATTTGCCACTCACCCTAACCTGTGCTTTTTTAATGGGTCCCTAAGCGTGAATGAATACGTTTCAGGGTCAGCTGATCCTACCTGCTATTGTCGTCACGACCCCCAGCGTGACCCCAGTGCGACCCTGCCACCATCACGCCTCCCGGGAGACAAATCTCCAGCTGCGTCCCAAATGGCACCGTATTCCCTTTGCAGTGCACTACTGTTGACCAGAACCCTACGTGCCCTGGGATCCCCATCCCTATATAGTTCTGGTCTAAAAGTAGTGCACTACTGTTGACCAGAACCCTACGTGCCCTGGGATCCCAATCCCTATATAGTTCTGGTCTAAAAGTAGTGCACTATAAAGGGAATAGGGTGCCATTTGGGACGAGATCTCAAAACAACACCAAGGAGAGAGATATCACAGGACATTTTCAGTAAGCTCCTGTGACGGCCATTGTGAGAGGATGAGGGTGAGGAGGGGTGAGGGAGGGAGAGGGGTGGGTAAGTCTGTGGTTGTATGCATGTTTTTGGAAGGAAGTGACTTACAGCGATCACACACAAACACACACACACACAGAGAAACACACACACACACACACACACACACACACACACACACACACACACACACACAGAAACACACACACAGAAACACACAGAAACACACACACAGAAACAGTCCCAGTGATGTCCTGGATGGGTGGGAGCACGGTCCCAGTGATGTCCTGGATGGGTGGGAGCACGGTCCCAGTGATGTCCTGGATGGGTGGGAGCACGGTCCCAGTGATGTACTGGGCCATCTTCACCACCCGCTGGAGGGACGCTGCGGTCGTGGACGGAGCAATTCCCGTGATGAAACCGTTCTGGACGCTCTCGATGGTGCAGCGGTGGTATTTGGAGAGGACCCGGGACGGCATGCCTCTTCAGTCGCCTTAGGAAGTACAGAGGCTGTTAGGGCCATCTTGACAAGAGAGGTGGGTGATGTTGTTGGTCCATGGCAAGTCCTCTGGGATGTGGACGGTGACTCTTTCTACTGCAGTCACGTTGAGGGAGAGAGGTTGTTGTCTCCTAGTGAACCTAGTGTACTGTGCTTTCGGAAAGTCTTCAGACCCCTTGACTTTTTCCACATTGTTACGATACAGCCTTATTCTAAAATCTCTCTCTCCCCCTTCTCTCAGTCTCTCTCTCTCTCTCTCTCTCTCTCTCTCTCTCTCTCTCTCTCTCTCCATCTGTCTCCCTCTATCCCTCTGTGTCTCCCTCTCTCCCTCTCTCTGTCTCCCTCCTCTCTCTCTCTGTCCATCTGTCTCCCTCTCTCCCTCTGTTTCTCTCTCTCTCCCTCTGTGTACTGTTTGAATCAATTTGTGTCCACTGATGGAAAATAATTGCAAAGCAAACAAATGATCTCTGCCACATTGAGCAGGCCTCCCCTCCCGGGGCCTAGCAGATACAGAGAGCGAGAGCGAGAGCGAGAGCGAGAGAGAGAGAGAGAGGGAGAGAGAGAGAGAGGAGAGAAAGGAGAGGGAGAGAGGAGAGAAAGGAGAGGGCGAGAGAGAGGAACAGAGGGAGACACAGAGAGAGAGAGAGAGAGAGAGAGAGAGAGAGAGAGACAACACAGACCTGGAAAGAAAACATGAAAAAACACTATAGAGTATACTGTAGTATAAGAAAACTGTAGTATATACTGTTTTTGAGGACTGCAGTATACTGTAGTATTTACTGAAGTGTTTTTGGGGATGGATACAGAGGACATGAACATCAACACGCCAGAGGATATACCCACTGGACATGGGGCTCTGCTGGGAGTTGACCTCATATTTGGATTTTTGAATTCTTCTTTGCCACTAAAATCATAATAAACTGACAACTAAAATATGGTGTTGTTGTTGTTCATAATAGTATTGTTATGCTGATTATTATTAATAATAACAATTATTAATAACAATGAACCCCAAAAGGTTATTCAAAAGGTTTATCAAAAGGTTATTTGAGGATCCATTAAAAGGGGTTATTTCCTTTTAAAGAAGGACTAATAGATAGGCATTCCCCCCTCCCCGAAGGATTCCTTTTGAAGAACCCCCGAAGGGTGTTTCAGTTTGAAGAAACCCCCGAAGGGTCGTCCAGGAACCTTTTCAGAATGTACTGCTTTAGTTCAGTGTATTTTAGTTCAGTGTATTTTAGTTCAGTGTATTTTAGTTCAGTGTATATTAGTTCAGTGTATTTTAGTTCAGTGTATTTTAGTTCAGTGTATATTAGTTCAGTGTATTTTAGTTCAGTGTATTTTAGTTCAGTGTATTTTAGTTCAGTGTATTTTAGTTCAGTGTATTTTAGTTCAGTGTATATTAGTTCAGTGTATTTTAGTTCAGTGTATTTTAGTTCAGTGTATATGTGTGTGTTCACAGTGATGTGGTAGAGTAGGCCTCAGGGAAAGTGTTGGTCCCATGTTTCATGAGCTGAAATAAAAGATCCCCGAAAGGTTCCATACGCACAAAAACCTTATTTCTCCTTTGCCAATATAATCCATCCAGCTGACAAAAGTGTGGCATATCAAGAAGCAGATTAAACAGCCTGATCATTACACAGGTGCACCTTGTGCTGGGGACACTAAAAGGCCACTTTAAAAAATGTGCAATTTTGTCACACTACACAATGACACAGATGTCTCAAGTTTTGCGGGAGCGTGCAAATTGGCATGCTGACTGCAGGAATGTCCACCAGAGCTGTTGCCAGAAAATTGAATGTTCATTTCTCTACCATAAGCCGTCTCCAACGTTATTTTAGAGAATTTGGCAGAAACGTTCAACCGGCCTCACAACCGCAGACCACGTGTAACCGCGTCAGCCCAGGACCTCCCCAGACCATGTGTAACCACGCCAGCCCAGGACCTCCCCAGACCACGTGTAACCACGCCAGCCCAGGACCCTCCCCATACACGTGTAACCACGTCAGCCCAGACCTCCCCAGAACCACGTGTAACCGCGCCAGCCCAGGACCTCCCCAGACCACGTGTAACCACGCCAGCCCAGGACCTCCCCAGACCCACTGTAACCACGCCAGCCCAGGACCTCCCCAGACCACGTGTAACCACGCCAGCCCAGGACCTCCCCAGACCACGTGTAACCACAGCCAGCCGGCCCCCACCCCGCCCAGGACCCTCCCCAGACCACGTGTAACCACGCCAGCCCAGGACCTCCCCAGACCCACGTGTAACCACGCCAGCCCAGGACCTCCCCAGACCACGTGTAACCACGCCAGCCCAGGACCCTCCCCAGACCACGTGTAACCAGCGCCAGCCCAGGACCTCCCCAGACCACGTGTAACCGGCCCCCAGCCCCCCGGCCTCCCGGACCACGTGTCCCCCCACGCCAGCCCAGGCCTCCCCAGACTACGTGTAACCACGCCAGCCCAGGACCTCCAAGAAACCACGGTGTAAACCACGCCAGCCCAGGACCTCCCCAGACCACGGGGAAAACAACCACGCCAGCCAGGACCTCCCCCCCGACCAGTGTAACCACGTCAGCCCAGGACCCTCCCCAGACCAAGTGTAACCGCGCCAGCCCAGGACCTCCCAGACCACGTGTAACGCCCCAGCCAAGGATCTCACAGACCACGTATAACCACGCCAGCCCAGGACTCCCCAGACGCACGGTTGTAACCACGCCACCAGCCCAGGCCCTCCCCAGGACCACGTGTAACCACGCCAGCCCAAGGACCTCCCAGACCACGAGTAACCACGCCAGCCCAAGGACCTCCACGGCCAGCCAGGACCTCCCCAGACCACGTTGTAAACCACGCCCAGCCAGGGGACCATCCCCAGACCACGTGGGTAACAACACCAGCCCAGCAGGACCTCCCCAGGGACAAGTGGAACCAAGCCACAGCCCCCAGACCTCCCCCAGACCACGTGTAACCACGCCAGCCCCCCAGGACCTCCCCAGACCAAGTGTAACCACGCCCAGCCCAGTGACCCTCCCCAGGACACGTGTAACCAACCAGCCCAGGACCTCCCCAGAGGACCACGTGTAACCACGCCCAGCCCAGACCTCCCCAGACCACGTGTAACCCGCCAGCCCAGGAATCCCCAGACCCAACGTGTAACCCACCAGCCAGGACCCTCCCAGACCACGTGAACACGCCAGCCACAGGACCTCCCCAGACCACGTGTAACCCACCAGCCCAGGACCTCCCAGACCACGTGTAACCACGCCAGCCCAGGACCTCCCCCGACCACGTTGTAACCACGCCCACAGCCCAGGACCTCCCCAGACCACGTGTAACCACAACCAGCCACCAGGACCTCCCCAGACCACGTGTGTGAAACACGCCAGCCCAGGACTCCAGACCACGGTGTAACCACACCCAGCCCAGGACCCTCCCCAGACCAGTGGAAACCAAGCCAAGCCCGGACCATACCCCACAGACCACGTGTAACCACACCAGCCCAGGACCTCCCCAGGACAAAGTTGTAAACCACGCCGCCAGGACATCCCCGACACGTGAACCACGCCAGTCCAGGACCTCCACATCCGGTTCTTCACATGCGGGGACTGTCTGAGACGCCAACTGGACAGCTGATGAAACTGAGGAGTATTTCTGATGACTAAAAGACCTTTTGTGGGGGGAAGGGGGAAAACTCATTCTGATTGGCTGGGCCTGGCTCTCCAGATGGGTGGGCCCTATGCCCTCCCAGGACCCCCACGGCTGCAACCCTGCCCAGTCATGTGAAATCCATGATTAGTGCATAATGAAGTATTTCAATTGACAGATGCCTTATATGAACTGTAAAATCAGTAAACCTTTGAAATTTGCGTTTTTTTCTTATATGTTTCTTCAGTATAATTAGCCTAGAAAAGATAGCCTACAGGCTACTCACTACTTTCTAGCTATTGAATTCTCTTGCCTCCCTTTGTGTCGCTAATAGGAGAATAACTGACTGTAGCCATGCTATAAGCCTTTTGTGCGTCCCAAATTATCTCTCCTTTCTCCCCCCTAAGTGTGCACTTGTTCGTTTCCCTTTCATAGATTTGAAAGGGAATGACTGGGATGCGGAACTCTCTCTAGCCAATGTCTCCAACGACACCAATCCCCAACGCTTTTTACATTTGTGAGCAGTAGGCCTAGTGAACGAGTGCACACTTCAGCAGGAAGGAGAGATAATTGGGACCTAGCACAGACTTGAATAACATAATCTCTCTAAACCCGAAAGCCTGGACTGTTACTCATCTGTCTACTCTCTTGTTTTTCATTCTCCGTGAATAGTTTCATTTCCACCCCTGTGGGTGAAAGGTGAGCTGGTATTCATTTCATGTACGATTACGCCCTCTAGTGGTTAAAATAACTCATTACATCTCCCATCAAAGCAGCGTGAATGCCTGGCGTTTTTTTTTTTTCCGTGTACTGTGGCGCCATCCAGTGGTGAGTATTGTTAATGACATCCTAATCACAAAAAACAGCAAAACAAATGGATTGTTCATCCCTTTATACATTATTAATCCAATCTGAAATTAAAAACATTAGTCGGACAAAACATCTAATAGTGATTTATGAAGATGTTTGTGATTCTGGTAGGCTATAGACTGACACAGCTGACATTAGCTCTTCTTTTCACATGGGCCCTGGTCAACGTCTCCGTCAGGGCCCTGGTCAACGTCTCTGTCAGAGCCAATGGGCCCTTGTCAACATAGTGAAGGAAATAGATAGGGGCCATAGAAAGTTTGACCACCACTGACCAGTGTCTAGAACAGTGTTCTCCAACTCAGGGTAGGGTGGGGGGGGGGGGGGGGGGGGGGGGGGGGGAGAGGCAGAGAGGAGCGGACTATCTTTAGACATGCTGAGTCCTGAAGGCAGTAATTCTTCACCAGCCGTCTGTGTGTTTAGAATTTGCCCCCAATCCTTAAAAATGACAAATGAGCCCCACTAAGAGGCAAAGAGGAGTTTGTGTGTGTCCCAACCTGTTAGATCCTCAAGTCTACTTGTTGTAACAGAAATACATTGAAACAGAAGCATTATTAGAACACTGAGGAAGGCAGAACTCAGAGGAGGAATGTTGTGATTAGAATGACTTAATGAAACATTCTAAATAGAACACTGAGGAAGGCAGAACGTTGTGATTAGAATGACTTAATGAAACATTCTAAATAGAACACTGAGGAAGGCAGAATGTTGTGATTAGAATGACTTAATGAAACATTCTAAATAGAACACCCAATATCTGAATGGGAGCCCAGAGTCTTTCCTGGTCAGGACACAACACATGTTCAGACCCCCTGGGGGACGGGGGTCATATCTACCGGGCGTAGCTTACTTAGGAAGACTGATCAGAACACAGGCCTTCTGGTAACATGAGGGGAACGTTGGTGGTACTCCGGCCAGAGCTAAATGTGATGGGGGACAGAAACCAAAAAAGATTGAGAACCAATTCATGCCTCGACTTGTAGGAGGCATTCCAAATAGTCCTATACAGCTGTGCACTATATAGGGAATAGGGTGCACTATATAAGGAAAAGGGGTGCCATTTGGGATGCATACTACAAGGAAGGACCCCTGCCCTCTGCCCTATGGGCTCTGGTCAAAGGTAGTGCACTAAATAAGGGAATAGTGTGCCATTTCAGTCTAGTCTTTATCCTGTCCAGTCCTCTAGTTTGCGTAGCAGCCAGGTGGGAGCTGAGACCCCTGCCTGGGTAAGTAATTCCACCACCACGGCTTCTCCTGACGCTCTCCTCCCATCCCCGGTTCCCCTCCCATCCCCGGTTCCCTGGGTTCTCCCGGTTCTCCCGGCTCGGTGCGGCCGTAGCGCTGGAACTGGTTGTAGGGGTCGAAGCGGTCGTAGGTGTCCAGGGAGGAGCTGAGGAACAGGTGGTAGTCTGGTCCTACTGGCTGTACAGGGACCTGGAGGAGAGGGACAGAAATATTTTTAATGAGAGGTAGGTGAGAGGGAGAGGGAGGTGAGGGAGGAGGGGGGAGAGGGGAAGGAGGGAGGAGAGGGGGGGAGAAGGGAGAGGGAGGGGAAGAGGGACGAAGAGGAGGAAAGGGAGGAGATGGGGACGAGGGGAGAGGGGAGAGGGTTGATCGAGGGGAGAGGGGATGACGGGGAGAGGGAGAGGGGGGAGGGGGGAGGAGGAGGGGGGAGAGAGGAGAGAGGGAGGGGAGAGTGAGAGGAGAGAGGGAGAGGGGAGAGGGAGGGAGAGGGGAGAGGGAGGAGGGGGGGAGGCGGAGGGGAGCGAGGGGAGAGGGGCGGAGGGGGGAGGAGGGGGGAGCGGGAGAGGGAGGCGAGGAGGAGAGGGAGGGAGGAGGGGGGAGGGGGGGAGAGGGGAGAGGGGGGAGGGGGGAGTGGGAGAGGGAAGGAGGGAGGAGGGGGGAGGGGGATAGGAAATGGAACACAAACAGGTGTGTCTGGTTTACTGATGAAGACCCTGGAGAGGAGGGAAGGAGGAGGGAGGAGGAGGAGGAGAGGAGGAGGAGGAGGAGGGGAGGAGGGTAGGAGGGGAAGAGGACGTGGAGGAACATTATATCTCAGAGATCATGACACTGACATTAAACTCATATATCGCAGATATAATGACACGACTCAACATCATATATCTCAGATTATAATGAAACGACATCAAACATCATATATCTAAGATATATGACACTGACCATCTAATTCATACAATCTCAGATATCATGACATGACATCAAACATCATATATCTCAGATATCATGACAATGACATCACAACATCATACATCTCAGATTATCATGACACTGACATCAAAATCATATTAATCAGATATCATGACACTGACATCAAACATCATTATATCTCAGATATCATGACACTGCCATTCAAACCATCATATATCTCAGATATAATGACCATTGACATCAACATCATAACATCTCAGATATCATGAGACTGACACAACATAATATATCTCAGATATATGACACTGACCTCAAACATTCATCTATCTCAGAGATCAGGCCACTGGACATCAAACATCAGATATCTCAGTATTCATGACACTGACATCAAACATCATAATATCTCGATTATCATGACACTGACATCAACATAAATATCTTCAGATATAAGGACCACTCTGACATAACCATCATACATTCAGGTATATGAACAATGATGACATCAAATCATATATCTCAGATATCATGAACTGACATCAAACATCACATATCTCAGATTATCCTGACACTGACATCAAACCATAATATATCTCAGTCTCATGACACTGACATCAAAATCACTATCGGAATCACGATCTGACACAAAAAACATCCACAGATAAACCACTAACTTACAAGTACCTTTTGAGCACGAATCGACCCGGCCAGGGTATCCATGTGAGCAGGACAGGTAAATTCTCGTGCTGACTTGGGTAAAACTTTAGCTGCCGCTGTTTTTATGAGTGGGTTCCTGAGTTCATTAACCTCAGTAACACGTCCATCCTCCGCTGTAGGGAGAGAGAGGATGAGGAGAGCGCCGACGAGGACGATACTCGAGAACTCGAGGAGAGGCGGGAGGGGAGGTAGAGGGAGGGAGATGGGACCCTCCATTGTTGGAGAGGGATTCGGGAGGGCGGATGGGAGATGGGAGAGGAGAGAATTGACGAGGAGAGAGGATGGCCCGAGAGTGAGAGGAGGCGGAAGACGAGGAGAGACTCGAGAGATAGAGAGGAGAGAGAGAGACGAGGAGAGACGAGGAGAGATGAGGGAGGAATGGAGAGAGGAAGAGAGAGAGAGAGAGAGGAGTGCGAGGACGCGCCAGCTTGATTGAGAGATGGGAGATGGCGGAGACGAGAGAGGGAGATGGAGAAGAGAGAGGGAGGAGAGGATGCCCCCCCCCCACACAGAGAAGAAGGGGAGGGCAGGAGGGAGGGAGAGGGGATGAGAGGATGCGAGAGAGGAGGGAGGGAGGGATGGAGGGAGGGCAGGGAGGGAGGGGAGGGGGAGAGAGAGAGAGAGAGAGAGGGAAGGAGGGAGGAGGATGAGAGAGGGATGAGAGGGAGGGAGCGAGGGAGAGAGGAGAGAGGAGAGCGAGAGGAGGAGAGAGAGAGAGTGAGAGAGAGAGAGGAGAGAGAGGGGGGGGGGGGGGGGGGCGGGAGGGGGGGGAGGGAGGGATACGTGACATTGTTTTACAGGGAACCCCCATTGAGAAAAATGTTGGTTCTTGATATCACGTCTCTCCAGTGATGACGCAATGTCAGAATAATGTTTATTGTCATTTTGCGTTGTAAACTGCTCCGACGTCTCTACATTCCCCACCAGTGGAGGAAACGCTGGAGCATCTGGAAAAAGCTCAATTATGAACCAGTTATGGTCCACGTCCCAAAATGAAACCTTATTTCCTACACAGTGATCCTACAGGTTTTGTCCTTCTTCAGCAATCTTTCCTGTCTCTCTACCCCTCTCTCACCCTCCTCCTCCCCCTCATCTCTCCCTCCCTCATCCTCTCCTCCCCCGTATCTCTCCCTCCCTCACCCTGGCTCAGAAGTAGCCGTCTGGGACGCAGACATGATCCTGAACTACGGCTAACAGTTACTGTGGTGGTTACTGTGGTTGACATCTTTACGTATTCCCCTGGACAGATATGGGACGCTCCCTTTTTCCATAGCCCTCCTCATCCTTCACCACACCCTTTATACCTCTGTGGACCTGCAGCAGGAACGACAGGGAAGAACATCAGGGAATATCAGGCTAGGGGAATGACATGGATATCATGGAGCAACAGGGAATAGGATTGACTGCTTTTTCCCCTCCTGATTCCAGGAATCTTCCAATCAGGATTTCTAGAAACCCAGGACATTTTGGGAAAGTTTCAGGAAGTTTCTAACCTATCAGCGAATGGCAGGGAATGATGAGGTCAGTGGAGGCTGGTGAAAATAAATACTAAGGTGTCAGCTCATTGTAACGGCTATATTGGAATGAATGGAACGGTATCAAACACGTTTCCATCTGTTCCATATTACCGTTCCATGTATTCCATTCCAGCCATTCCAAAGAGCCAGCTGTCCTCCTGTAGATAACACATACACACTTCTACAGTATAACTACGGCACAAAATGGCTGCCTGGTCGCTGGGCTACAGAGGCGCAGACCCACCGACTCCATGAAACTGAGCAGGGCCTCCTTGTTCCTGAGCCACTCTGGGTAGAGCTCCTCTTCAGAAGGGAACTTGTCACAGCCCAGCTCCACCGTGATCTCCAGACAGTTAGTGTGGAGGTAGTTAAAGTCTGACATACCTACGGTACCGGAGACATCACACACACACCTTAGATATATACACTAGACACACACACACAAACCCTTTGATATATACACTAGACACACAACACAAAACCCCACACCAACCACACACACCTTAGATATATACACTAGACACACCATACACCTTAGAAAATATACACTAACACACACACAACCTTAGATATATACACTAGACCACACAACCACCTTAGATATATACACTAGACACACCACACACCTTTGATATATACACTAGACACACACAACCACCTAGATATATTTCATAGACCAAACACACACCTTAGATATATACACTAGACACACCACCACCTAGATATACACTAGGAAACACAACACACACCCCCTTAGATATAACACTAGACACACACAACACACAACACACACACAAACACACACACACCTTAGATATATACACTAGACACACACACACACCTTAGATATATACACTAGACACACACACACACCTTAGATATATACACTAGACACACACACACCTTAGATATATACACTAGACACACCACACACACACACACACACAACACACACAAACATATACACACACACACACACACCACCCACACACACCACACACACCACACCTAGTATATACACTGACCCCACCCCACACACCTTAGATATACACTAGACAACACACACACACACACCACACCCTTTGATATATACACTAGACACACACACACACCTTAGATATATACACACCCCAAACCCTTTGATATTTTACACTAGACACACACACAACACCTTGATATATACATAGACACACACACACACAACAACACCCTTTGATATATACATAGACACCACACACACACAAAACACACACACACACACCACACCACAACACACCTTAGATATATACACTAGACACACACACACACCCAGATATATACACTAGACACACACAAACCTTAGATATTACACTAGACACACACCACACCTTAGATATATACATAGACACACACAACCTTAGGGTAATACACTAGACACACACACAACACAAACCCTTAGATAATTTCACTAGACCACACACACCTAGAAATACACTGACACACACACACCTTTAGATCTTTTAAAACTAGACACCCACACACACACACCACACACACACCTTAGATATATACACTAGACACACACACACACCTTAGATATATACACTAGACACACACACACCTTATATATACACTAGACACACACACACACCTTAGATATAACACTAGACCACACACACACCTTAGATATATACACTAGACACACACACACACACCTTAGATATATACACTAGACACACACACACCTTAGATATATACACTAGACACACACACACACCTTAGATATATACACTAGACACACACACAACCTTAGATATATACACTAGAAAACACACACACCTAGATATATACACTAGAAAAACACACACACACACCTTGATATTACACTAGGACACACACCACACACCTTAGATATATACACTAGACACACCCCACACACCTTTGATATAACACTAGACACACACACCTTAGATATATACACTGACACCACCCCACACACCCACCAAAACAACACACACACACCTTAGATATATACACACTAGACACACACACACATCTTAGATATATACACTAGACACACACACACACACACCTTAGATATATACACACTAGACACACAAACCTTAGATATATACACACACACACACACACACACACACACACACACACCACACAGTACTGAGAGTTAACACACAGAATACAGGAAAAGAGAAGGGGAAGGTGAGGAGAGGAGGAAAGGAGAGACAGAAAGGTTCGTTTAGAGGAGAGGAGAGAAGAGATTTGAAGGTCCCGTTAGAGGAGAGGAGGAGAAAGAAGAGATAGAAAGGTTCTGAGGAGAGGAGATAAGAGATAGAAGGTCCGTAGGGAGGGAGGAGGGGGAGAAGAGATAGAAGGTTCCGTAGAGGAGGGAGAGAAGAGATAGAAGGTGTCATAGAGGAGAGGGAGGAAAAGAAGAGATAAAGGTTCCGTAGAGGAGAGCGAGAGAAGAGATAGAAGGTTCCATAGAGGAGAGGAGAGAAGAGATAGAAGGTTCCGTAGAGGAGAGGAGAGAAGAGATAGAAGGTTCCGTAGAGGAGAGGAGAGAAGAGATAGAAGGTTCCGTAGAGGAGAGGAGAGAAGAGATAGAAGGTTCCGTAGAGGAGAGGAGGAGAGAAGAGATAGGTTCCGTAGAGGAGAGGAGAGAAGAGATAGAAGGTTCCGTAGAGGAGAGGAGGAGAGAAGAGATAGGTTCCGTAGAGGAGAGGAGAGAAGAGATAGAAGGTTCCATAGAGGAGAGGAGGAGAGAAGAGATAGAAGGTTCCGTAGAGGAGAGGAGGAGAGAAGAGATAGAAGGTTCTGTAGAGGAGAGGAGAGAAGAGATAGAAGGTTCCGTAGAGGAGAGGAGAGAAGAGATAGAAGGTTCCGTAGAGGAGAGGAGGAGAGAAGAGACAGAAGTTTCCATACCCCCTGGGAAGCTGTACCACAGAGCTCCGTTGATGATGCCTCCGCTCCTGATGAAGGAGCTCAAAACCTAATAGAAATAGAAATTTTAACGTAATCTAACAAGGGGGGAATAGATACCTTAAAAGTGAAACCTTAAAAGATATCACCCTCTGTGTGGTGTCGGCCATGCTGGCGTGAGAGTCTGCGTACGTCCGGGCAGCTGCCTTAAAAGCCCTGCAGAGAGGAAAACAGTCACACTCTTTAAAATGTAAAATCTGTCCCCAAGAATTCAGTGGGCCTCAGAACAGAAGAGGTTTTCACACCTGACATAAACTATGTGTAGGACAGGGTACCTGTTCATCAGGTGTAGGACAGGACAGGGTACCTGTTGGTCAGGTGTAGGATAGGACAGGGTACCTGTTGGTCAGGTGTAGGATAGGACAGGGTACCTGTTGGTCGGTGTAGGACAGCGGTACTGCTGGTCAGGTATTAGGATAGGACAGGGTAACCTGTTGGTCGGTGTAGGATAGGACAGGGTACCTGTTGGTCAGGTGTAGGATAGGACAGGGTACCTGTTGGTCAGGTGTAGGACAGGGTACCTGCTGGTCAGGTATAGGATAGGACAGGGTACCTGTTGGTCAGGTGTAGGACAGGGTACCTGTTGGTCAGGTGTAGGACAGGGACAGGGTACCTGTTGGTCAGGTGTAGGGACAGGGTACCTGTTGGTCAGGTGTCAGGAAGGGTACTGTTGGTCAGGTATAGGATAGGACAGGGTACCTGTTGGTCAGGTAGGACAGGACAGGGGTACCTGTGGTCAGGTGTAGGATAGGACAGGGTACCTGTTGGTCAGGTGTAGGACAGGACAGGGTACCTGTTGGTCAGGTGTAGGACAGGACAGGGTACCTGTTGGTCAGGTGTAGGATAGGACAGGGTACTGTGGTCAGGTGTAGGACAGGGACAGGGTACTGTTGGTCGGTGTAGGAAAGGACAGGGTACCGTTGGTCAGGTGTAGGACAGGGGTAACCTGTGGTCAGGGTGTAGATAGGACAGGGTACCCGTTGGTCAGGTGTAGGACAGGGGTACCTGTTGGTAGGGTGTAGGATAGGACAGGGTACCCGTGGTCAGGTGTAGGACAGGTACTGTTGGTCAGGTGTGGGGATAGGACAGGGTACCTGTTGGTCAGGTGTAGGATAGGACAGGGTACCTGTTGGTCAGGTGTAGGACAGGGTACCTGTTGGTCAGGTGTAGGATAGGACAGGGTACCTGTTGGTCAGGTGTAGGATAGGACAGGGTACCTGTTCATCAGGTGTAGGGGAGAACATCCTCTCTTCATGGAGGTGTCTGGAGAAGTCAAAGGGATAAGAGATCACCAGCTCTCCACCATGGAGGCTAGCAGACTGGACAAACGGCACAGACCTGATCCACTTCATCACTGCATAGGTCTCTGAAGCTACCTGAGAGGAGAGACGGAGAAGAGGAGAGAGGAGAGGAGAGGGGGAGAGAAGAGAGGAGAGAGGAGAGGAGAGAGGAGAGGGGAGGAGAGGGGGAGAGAGGAGAGGAGAGAGGAGAGGAGAGAGGAGAGGAGCGGAGAGGGGGAGAGAGGAGAGGAGAGAGGAGAGGAGAGAGGAGAGTTTTGCTCTGTCCAAGCAGCAGGATCAACTGCCTATTTCTTCACAGACAGCAGAATTCAGTTATTCAGAGGATCACCACCTCACACTGTTTGAGTGACATGAGAGAGATGGTTGTTTTCCCCATCACAGATCATGACAAAGATATTTGCATCATTTATCGGATCCTGAAAATTGCGCAAATCCCTTACCATACTGGTTTTGTCCAAATACTCGGCACACCTCTTGTAAATACCTTACCAAAACAGGAGGAATGTCCTATACTTATCCAAACCAACAAAAAGCTAAGTTCCCATACCATCGGAGAGTTACGTACGTACACCTGAGGGACTTGCTACAGAGAAGCTCGTTAAAACCCTCATGTGTCACACCTCTCCGATGGCCTCACTGGCGCCATCCCACTTCCGACACCAATGTA
Organism: Coregonus sp. 'balchen'; assembly: GCA_902810595.1. Taxonomy (NCBI): domain Eukaryota; kingdom Metazoa; phylum Chordata; class Actinopteri; order Salmoniformes; family Salmonidae; genus Coregonus; species Coregonus sp. 'balchen'. The sequence goes on from LR778274.1 coordinate 10,357,164, forward strand.
GCGAGTTGTGGCTACATACCTTACCAAACCAGTAAGAGTCTGGGATGGGGATGTGGTCGGTGCGGAAACCTTTGATCCTGCGATTCCGGTAGAGAATAGAAGTCAGGTCAGGAAAGTTCCGGTTCAAGTCTAGGTTCTGAGCGTTGGTGCGACCCACCGTCCAACCGTTGAGCTCGTGACCCTGCACACACACACACACACACACACACACACACAGACACAGACACAGACACGACACAGACACAGACACAGACACACACACACACACACACACACACACACACACAGACACAGACACACGGTAGAGATTGTGACCCTAGACATGGTTCAACACCACACGACCCTGCAGGACCATGACGGTGAGGAGTGAAGAGTGAAGCATCATGGGTAATGGAAGTCATGTCGATTAGAAGAATGTGATTGGATAGGATGACTATAAGAGGTCAGGAGTGTTTCCTTGACCATGTGACCGGATGAGGGCCCAGAGATTTTCCCAGTCAAGTCACAATGATCATTCCCTATATAGTGCATTACTTTTTGGGCCATTTGGGCCAGACTATGTCTCCGTCTGGAGAGAACATTTTGGGCCGTTTGGGCCAGACTATGTCTCCGTCTGGAGAGAACAAGCTGTCCAGTAGCAGACAGGACATGCTGTTTGTGTGAAGAAGACAGAAATGAAGAAGAAGAAGAAGAGAATAGATCTTCCCACTGCCAGCTGTTGGGGAAAACATCTAGAAGTTCTATCTATTAAATATCAATTATTTGTTGTGGGAAGAAAAACTTGTGTTTTGGGATTTCTAGCAGTGTTAAGAAGGTTCAGGTCCTTGTTTTTTTTTTCGACCTTAAACACGGTTACACCCAAAAAAATAAAGTCATTGCGTTTCCATGACAACAGTCTTACTGACTGGTCTTGCTGATTGGTTAAGGACACTATCACTCTCTCTCTCTCTGGTAGTGGGAGGGGCTAGACCAATAGGAGAGCTCAGGTAGATGATAGGCAGTTGGAAAGGGGCGGGCTTAGAAAGAGAGTGCCCCCACCCATGCTGTCACAGACGCTATACTGGAGAAGATAGGAGGCGTGGCCTCTTTCTATCCCTATGGAGAATATAGGAGGCGTGGCCTCTTTCTATCTCTATGGAGAAGATAGGAGGCGTGGCCTCCTTCTATCTCTATGCGGCGGTTGGTCGGACCGGCTTCGACGTTTTTTATTCATCTGTGATTTACTTCCTGGTTGTAGTGTGGTTGTTGTTCCGGGTCGTTGCTAGCCTCTACCTCGGCGGCCGCCAGCTCATAACCGTCGGGGTTCATGGACGCCAGGATGTGGACGCGCGTGGTGTTGACGAGCGTCTGGATGCGCTGGTTGCCAAGGAGATACTCGGAACACAGGTACTGGGCCAGGTAGAGCAGCAGTTGGCGACCCAGGACCTCGTTGCCATGCATGTTGCCAACCAGCTTGATCTCTGGTTCCACTGAGGAGGGGGGAGGGGAGAGGTGGGGGAGGAGGGGGGGAGGGGGGGAGGGGAGGAGAGGGGGAGGAGGGGGGAGGGGGGGAGGGGAGGAGAGGTGGGGGAGGAGGGGAGGGAGAGATGGGGGAGGGAGAGATGGGGAGGATGAGGGAGGAAATATGGGGAGGAGGTGAAGGAGAGATGGGGGGAGGAGATATGGGGGAGGAGATATGGGGAGGAGGAGATGGGGGAGGATGAGGGAGGGAGAGATGGGGGAGGAGGGGGGGGGGGGGGGAGATGGGGGAGGAGGGGAGGGGGGGAGGAGAGAGGGAGAGATGGGGGAGGAGGGGAGGGGGTGAGAGATGAGGGAGAGATGGGGGAGGAGGGAGGGAGAGATGGGGGAGGAGGGGGGAGGGAGAGATGAGGGAGAGATGGGGGAGGAGGGGAGGTGGGAGGAGGGAAGGAGAGATGGGGGAGGAGGGGAGGAGGGAAGGAGAGATGGGGGAGGAGGGGAGGGGGTGAGAGAGGGGTAGAGAGACAGGAAAGATTGCTCAAGAAGGACTAAACCTGTGTCAAAGTTCATGTTAGAAGACGTTAAAGGTGCAGGAGGTACTCAACTTGCCATGTATCAATAGGCTCCCTAGATCACTTTGCCCCCATTGCTGTGCAGTTCAAACCCCCAGAAATCACAACACCTTAAATCACTACACACTCACGTAGTTCGTGCCCTCCGGGGTTGTCTGTGAACTCTATGGCCAGGAGGTCTTTCCCCTCTGTGCTGCGTCCGATACTGTAGATAGATAGAGAGGTACTTTATTGGTCCCCCGAGGGGATATTTCATGTCAAAAACAGCAGCAGACAACGACCAGTACCTGTAGGTTTTGGAGATGTGGGAGCACTTGGCAGCGGTCCTCTTCAGAACGCTGTACATCTGGGCGTTGGAGTGGTATGTGAACTGAATGATGGTGGAGGGTTCGTCTGGAGACAGGTTGGAGAAAGCCACTTCCTGTCTGGCTGAAGGGGGGGGGGGGGGGGGGGGGGGGGCGGAGGAGGAGAGGGGGCGGGGGCGGGGGGCGGGGGCGGGGGCGGGGGCGGGGGGGGGAGAGATAGGGAGGAAGGGGGAGGGAGATTACCTGAATTGAACATAATGGGTTTTCTGACACTGATTTCAATATCCGGGACACACATTACGATTGCAATTCTAACACGTTTCATCCATGGGATGTTAAATTCCTTCGTAAGCTCTTTCCAATACATTTGTAATGTATTTAGGAACTAAAAATGCACTCCGTCCAAACTATCTTTTAAGGTGTTTGTGAATGCTAAGACAGGAAGATAAAATTCAATGCGTTGCAGTACAGTAAAAACTCATATTGTGTAATTATTAAATATCCAACACGTTTTTAACATGTACAATTCCATTAGGGCTACCTCTTAACGGGGCCAGCGGGTCGTGACAGCCTTCCTGTTCGCTGGCGAAGAACCGGTCACAGTCTAGGAAGTAAGGCCACGCCATGTCGATGCCCTCGAACGCATGGCCACACCCCTTCCTCACCGCCTCACACGTACTGCGGCACGACTGAAGAAGAAGAAGAAGGAGGAGGAGGAGGAGGAGGAGGAGGAGGAGGGGGAGGATGAGGAGGAGGAGAAGAATGAGGAGGAGGGGGAGGGGGAGGGGGAGGAGGAGGAGGGGGAGGAGGGGGAGGAGGAGGAGGAGGAGGAGGAGGAGGAGGAGGAGGAGAATACTGTATTAATCCATGTGAGATGGATCCTGTACCATCCGGTGTCCAACCCCTTCCACACCCACACAAACACACTGTTACAATCGGTTATCGACTAGTTTGTTCTACTAATCCTGACACCACATGTAGGGACTTTTACACGTTGAATCTCAAATTGTATTTCCTTGATTCCTCACATCCTCCCCAGCTAGCACATAACGTTCTGAGAACCCTATATTTCTTCCTCACATCCTCCCCAGCTAGCACATAACGTTCTGAGAACCATATGTGTCATAGAGCTTGGTGGGAGCGTGGTTGTCCTGTGGTTATTTTCCATACAACCTTCCCACAACGTTCTGGGAACGGTGCAGGATGGTTGCTTGGCTTTGGAACATTCTCAGCACATTTAAGGAACTTGACAAAATAACATTATTTTCTTTGCGTTTCATTAGTTTAAACAGAACATTTCCTAAAAGTTAAAACATGATTACATTTAATTAAATGTTTGGTAATGTTCTAGGAATGTTCTCCAACTGGTTTGAAATTGGGAATGTCCTCAAATAGTTCAGAGAAAGTTAAAAAAAACTTGCTTCTGTGGGAATTTCAATACTTCAGCAAAACATTTTCTGCAGTTTCCTCACGGTGCTATTTAAAGTAATGTTCTCAGAACATTAAAAACCAAAAGAAAACATTAGCGTTCTAAGAATGTTATTTAAAAAAACGTATATGTTCCGCTTTCAGCACCAACAAAACTCTGAATACTCTGCTCTTGTTGGTGCTGAAAGCGTAACATATACGTTTTTTAAATAACATTCTTAGAAATGTTAAGTGTGTTCAGGTGTGTTGAGCTGCGCCCACTAATTGTCCACACCTCATCTTAATGAGATCTTGTTTCCTTTGAAACGGGGTCTGTTTGAATAGATTAAAATGAACACCTTTGTATGAGTTTTTTTTAAAATGGCATGTTAACTCCATCCTGGTGGTGCAGTGGACTAATGCCATGGATAGAGAACAGAAGATCATAGGTTTGAAACTCACTGACCCTGTGGCACAATAAAAGTATTTGCATGATTAATGCCTAAGCAAATTCATTTCCATGTGTCCTAGCTGTACTTCAAGTTCAAAACAGTTAAGCTAGCAGTGTCTTAATGAAACACGTTTATAATTTCTGTTCTCAGAACGTTAATAAAACCTCCCGGGAAAACCTTCAGGGAACCATAGTAAAACGTTCTCAGAACCTCCCTGCAACATAAAATGTTATGTTCCCAGGAACAGGTGAAAATGTTAACTTCCTTTCCGGTCAGGAAACGTAAGGCTTTGTAGCCGTACGTTGGGCGGCAGGTAGCTTAGTGGTTAAGAGCGTTGTGCCAGTAACCGAAAGGTCGCTGGTTCTAATCCCCAAGCCAACTAGGTGAAAAATCTGTCGATGTGCCCTTGAGCAAGGCACTTAACCCTAATTGCTCCTGTAAGTCGCTCTGGATAAGAGCGTCTGCTAAATAATGTAAATGTAAATGTTCCAAGGAACCAAATGTGCTAGCAGGGACACACCTTGACGGGCGCGGGGCTGGGTAGGTCCTGGCAGCGCGGGGCGAGGACGGAGCACCCCAGCAGACGGATGTCAGGGGAACACTCCCCGTTGAGGAGACCATGGACCACAGACAGGAGGAGGTACTCAGCTCCAGACTCCACCTCATGACGAGACCGCTGACCTAGGATGTTAGGGAAGATGGTCCTGGGGGAGAGACCGGCAATTGATCGATATGATTGATTGATCGGTCGATCTGTCGATCAGTCTGTCGATTGAGTGGTCTGTTAATCCGTCGATCAGTCTGTTGACCAGTCAGTCGAGCAAATCAATCAATTATTTAATCAATTAGTCAGTCACTCAATCAATCTGTGAATCAGTCTGTCGATCAGTCAATGTATCAATCAGTCAAGTAGATGACAACATATTGGTAATGTTTTTTTTCTCAAACAAAGTGATTCTCTTCCATTTCCATGTGGGAAATATCTTCACTCTAGAGTGAGGGAGGGAGGGAGGGGACATGACTCTGCTTGGGTCCCAAATGGCACCCTATTCCCTATATAGTGCACTACTTCTGATTAGAGTCCTGTGGGCCCTGGTGAAAAGAAGGACACTATATAGGGAACAGGGTGCCGGTTGGGATGCGGATTCTGTTTATAGCAGACTCTGTTTATAGCAGACTCTGTTTATAGCAGACTCTGTTTATAGCAGCCTCTGTTTATAGCAGCCTCTGTTTATAGCAGACTCTGTTTATAGCAGACTCTGTTTATAGCAGCCTCTGTTTATAGCAGCCTCTGTTTATAGCAGCCTCTGTTTATAGCAGCCTCTGTTTATAGCAGCCTCTGTTTATAGTAAGGGAGGGTAACCAGAAGACTCACCTGGAGTAGTCCAGGTCGTTGCAGTAACCCAGGTTCATCTCTGAACACACCGCTGGGGAGGAGAGGAGGAGGGTTAGGGGTGAGAGGAGATCTGGTAACCCAGGTTACACTGCTTAGGGGTGAGAGGAGATCTGGTAACCCAGGTTACACTGCTTAGGGGTGAGAGGAGATCTGGTAACCCAGGTTACACTGCTTAGGGGTGAGAGGAGATCTGGTAACCCAGGTTACACTGCTTAGGGGTGAGAGGAGATCTGGTAACCCCGGTTACACTGCTTAGGGGTGAGAGGAGATCTGGTAACCCAGGTTACACTGCTTAGGGGTGAGAGGAGATCTGGTAACCCAGGTTACACTGCTTAGGGGTGAGAGGAGATCTGGTAACCCAGGTTACACTGCTAGGGGTGAGAGGAGATCTGGTAACCCAGGTTACACTGCTTAGGGGTGAGAGGAGATCTAGTAACCCAGGTTACACTGCTTAGGGGTGAGAGGAGATCTAGTAACCCAGGTTACACTGCTTAGGGGTGAGAGGAGATCTGGTAACCCAGGTTACACTGCTTAGGGGTGAGAGGAGATCTGGTAACCCAGGTTACACTGCTTAGGGGTGAGAGGAGATCTGGTAACCCAGGTTACACTGCTTAGGGGTGAGAGGAGATCTGGTAACCCAGGTTACACTGCTTTGGGGTGAGAGGAGATCTGGTAACCCAGGTTACACTGCTTAGGGGTGAGAGGAGATCTGGTAACCCAGGTTACACTGCTTAGGGGTGAGAGGAGATCTGGTAACCCAGGTTACACTGCTTAGGGGTGAGAGGAGATCTGGTAACCCAGGTTACACTGCTTAGGGGTGAGAGGAGATCTGGTAACCCAGGTTACACTGCTTATGGGTGAGAGGAGATCTGGTAACCCAGGTTACACTGCTTAGGGGTGAGAGGAGATCTGGTAACCCAGGTTACACTGCTTAGGGGTGAGAGGAGATCTAGTAACCCAGGTTACACTGCTTAGGGGTGAGAGGAGATCTGGTAACCAAGGTTACACTGCTTAGGGGTGAGAGGAGATCTGGTAACCCAGGTTACACTGCTTAGGGGTGAGAGGAGATCTAGTAACCCAGGTTACACTGCTTAGTGGTGAGAGGAGATCTGGTAACCCAGGTTACACTGCTTAGGGGTGAGAGGAGATCTAGTAACCCAGGTTACACTGCTTAGGGGTGAGAGGAGATCTGGTAACCCAGGTTACACTGCTTAGGGGTGAGAGGAGATCTGGTAACCCAGGTTACACTGCTTAGGGGTGAGAGGAGATCTGGTAACCCAGGTTACACTGCTTAGGGGTGAGAGGAGATCTGGTAACCCAGGTTACACTGCTTAGGGGTGAGAGGAGATCTGGTAACCCAGGTTACACTGCTTAGGGGTGAGAGGAGATCTAGTAACCCATGTTACACTGCTTAGGGGTGAGAGGAGATCTAGTAACCCAGGTTACACTGCTTAGGGGTGAGAGGAGATCTGGTAACCCAGGTTACACTGCTTAGGGGTGAGAGGAGATCTAGTAACCCAGGTTACACTGCTTAGCGGTGAGAGGAGATCTGAGGCACATTCAGCAGGACACAACATTTTTGGAACGTACAGATAGAAATACAGTATGCTGTGTTGAACATGCCTCTCTGACACGTAGAACAAGGAATCATGGCGGCTCTAGTCATGGCGTTTCTATCTGCATTGTTGGACAGCGTTTGGCCACTGAACCAGGTCACGCTTTACTGTCTACACTGTTGATGTAATTGTTGATGTATGTGTTCCTCTGTAGCTCAGCTGGTAGAGCACGGCGCTTGTAACGCCAAGGTAGTGGGTTCGATCCCCGGGACCAGCCATACACAAAAACGTATGCACGCATGACTGTAAGTCGCTTTGGATAAAAGCTTCTGCTAAATGGCATATTATTATTATTAATTATGTTATAGGACTTACTCAAGACCTAAGGGACTTTACCCAGCTAGCACATCTGGTTCCTTGGAAGTTGTGGGAACATAAGTTTTTTGGTTTCCCATTCGTTTCTGGGAACGTAGCCATAGGTTTCCTGACCTGTAAAACGGAACGTTCTTGGAACGTACATTTTTTGGGTTGCAGGGAGGTTCCTTGAAAGTTTTCCTGGGAGGTTTTTTATTAACGTTCTGAGAAACGGAAATTAAATAACTTTCTGAGAACATGTTTCAATAAGACTCTTAACAGCACTGCTATCTTAGTTTTGAGTTACCTGTTTTGTGCTCCAAGCAGATAGGACACATGCAAATTAATTTGCTTAGGCGTTAATCACATTTCTTTGTTATTGTGGCACAGCATCAGTGAGATTTTTAACCTATGACCTTCTGTTGTCTATTCATGGCATTAGTCTCGTTCAAATATTTTTTTATTGAACACACACAAGACTGGTGTAAAGGTCTCTTGTAGAAAAGACAAGTGTGCAAATCTTATGTAAACATGAAATAGCAGACAGATAGGAAAAGTACCCAGAGTTCCAAATAAACAACACTAAATAAGTCATACAGAACAAGGGCAGAGGTCTCCCTTCCCCAGGTGCCGGGGAAAAACACACGCTGCCCAAGGGTAGATTAAAATATTACAAGTGAGAGTGCGTTAAAATGTACAAATTCACGGCGCCGAATGGTCCAAAGTAAGAGAGGAGACGCTGCCAGATTTGATGAAATGTTGATAATGTATGGCTCAGAATATATCTAATTCTTTCTAAGTGTAGTGTGTTTGCCAAATCGCTGAGCCATAATTTGGCAGAGGTAGCTTCCTTCCTTTTCCAAAACAACAAGATAATTTTTTTTGCCGAAACGAGACTGTAAGAGATTAGTTGTTTTGGGGGGGGGGGGTTAATCTGTTTAGGGTTTCCGTTTGGCCTATTGAAACAGACCCCGTTTCAAAGGAAACAAGTTCTCATTAAGATCAGGTGTGGCCGATTAGTGGGCGTGGCCAACACACCAGAACACACCAGAACAAGGTAGAGGATAGAGAGAGTTTTGTTGATGCTGAGAACGGAATGTTTTTAAATAACATTCTTAGAACGTTCTCTTAACATTACTAAAGATTTCTTGTCGTTTTTATGGAACGTTTTCTTAACGTTCTGAGAACAGAATGTATGTTTTTAAATAACATTCTTAGAACGTTCTCTAAACATTACTAAAGATTTCTTGTGGTTTTTATGGAACGTTTTCTTAACGTTCTGAGAACAGAATGTATGTTTTTAAATAACATTCTTATAATGTTCTCTGAACGTTACTAAGGTTTTTATCAACAATACATATCTCTGTTATCTCCTGAAGTGATATCTCTAACTGTATTTTAAATCATCCCAGACAGACAGCGACAGTACAGAACATCCCCACAGGGTTCAAACTAATGTTCCTGTCCTCTCTTAAACTATGGAGGCTTTCCAAATAGCACCCTATTCACTATGGTCCCTGGTCAAATGGCACCCTATTTACTATGGTCCCTGGTCAAATGGCACCCTATTTACTATGGTCCCTGGTCAAATGGCACCCTATTTACTATGGTCCCTGGTCAAATGGCACCCTATTTACTATGGTCCCTGGTCAAATGGCACCCTATTTACTATGGTCCCTGGTCAAATGGCACCCTATTCACTATGGTCCCTGGTCAAATGGCACCCTATTTACTATGGTCCCTGGTCAAATTGCACCCTATTTACTATGGTCCCTGGTCAAATGGCACCCTATTCACTATGGTCCCTGGTCAAATGGCACCCTATTCACTATGGTCCCTGGTCAAATGGCACCCTATTTACTATGGTCCCTGGTCAAATGGCACCCTATTTACTATGGTCCCTGGTCCAATGGCACCCTATTTACTATGGTCCCTAGTCAAATGGCACCCTATTTACTATAGTCCCTGGTCAAATGGCACCCTATTTACTATGGTCCCTGGTCAAATGGCACCCTATTCACTATGGTCCCTGGTCAAATGGCACCCTATTCACTATGGTCCCTGGTCCAATGGCACCCTATTTACTATGGTCCCTAGTCAAATGGCTCCCTATTTACTATAGTCCCTGGTCAAATGGCACCCTATTTACTATGGTCCCTGGTCAAATGGCACCCTATTCACTATGGTCCCTGGTCAAATGGCACCCTATTCACTATGGTCCCTGGTCAAATGGCACCCTATTCACTATGGTCCCTGGTCAAATGGCACCCTATTTACTATGGTCCCTGGTCAAATGGCACCCTATTTACTATGGTCCCTGGTCAAATGGCACCCTATTCACTATGGTCCCTGGTCAAATGGCACCCTATTCACTATGGTCCCTGGTCAAATGGCACCCTATTTACTATGGTCCCTGGTCAAATGGCACCCTATTTACTATGGTCCCTGGTCAAATGGCACCCTATTTACTATGGTCCCTGGTCAAATGGCACCCTATTTACTATGGTCCTGGTCAAATGGCACCCTATTCACTATGGTCCCTGATCAAATGGCACCCCTTTTACTATGGTCCCTGGTCAAATGGCACCCTATTTACTATGGTCCCTGGTCAAATGGCACCCTATTTACTATGGTCCCTGGTCAAATGGCACCTTATTCACTATGGTCCCTTGTCAAATGGCACCCTATTCACTATGGTCCCTGGTCAAATGGCACCCTATTCACTATGGTCCCTGGTCAAATGGCACCCTATTCACTATGGTCCCTAGTCAAATGGCACCCTATTCACTATAGCCATTTGGGATGCAGACGACAGCTATGTACAGGCTTGTTCCATCTTGCTACATTTGCATGGAAAGGAATTTGACTCTGTTAAATGGTACTGCCACAATAAACAGAATATACAGACAATAAACCGAATATACAGACAACAAACAGAATATACAGACAATAAACAGAATATACAGACAACAGAATATATAGACAATAAACAGAATATACAGACAACATATATAGATGAATTGACACAAATCCACGTGGTATGTACACTATAAACACTGTAAGCTATAGTTGACTGCTATACAGTTGACTTGGACTACCATACATAATATATATTTTACAATCCATTTTTATATTTCTTTCTTTCCTTATAACAATAAAAAAGTTCAGTGAATCACTTACATTTTTCTTCAGCTGGACTGTTGTTGCATCTTCCTGCAAAATACAAAATACAAAACACATCACAACAGAAGTACATGTAGCCTTCTGCAGTGGATCTCCAACCTCTCCTCGAGAACCCCCAGACTTTATGTAACCTTCTGCAGTGGATCTCCAACCTCTCCTCGAGATCCCCCAGACTTTATGTAGCCTTCTGCAGTGGATCTCCAACCTCTCCCCGAGATCCCCCAGACTTACCATGTATTTAATCTATTGCACATCTAGCAAACCTGATTTAACTTGTCAACTAATCATCAAGTCCTTTACTAGGGTAATCAGGTGAAATAGTTCAGGGCTACAACAACATGGTGAAACGTCTGGGGGGGTCCCCAAGGAGAGGGTTGAGAACCACTGGATTAGTGTATTAGTTGAAGCAACGTTGGTGAACAGACGCTAGAGGGAAGCAGAGTCAAAGGTAAAACGTCCATTCCAGAAAGAACGTCAGACACCAACATAGACGAAGCATCATCGTCTGTGATCAGATTTACTTTGAAACTTTTAATAAAATTATATTGCACTTATAAACGGATATTGGACTTATCTGTGGGTTGGAATTAAAATACTAATAACCTGACTTGAAATACTAGTAACATGACTTAAAATACTAGTAACCTGACTTAAAAATACTATTACCCTGACTTGAAATACTAATATCCTGACTTGAAATACTAGTAACCAGACTTCAAATACCAGTAACCTGACTTAAAATACTATTAACCTGACTTGAAATACTAATATCCTGACTTGAAATACTAGTAACCTGACTTAAAATACTAGTAACCTGACTTAAAATACTATTAACCTGACTTGAAATACTAATATCCTGACTTGAAATACTAGTAACCAGACTTCAAATACCAGTAACCTGACTTAAATACTATTAACCTGACTTGAAATACTAATATCCTGACTTAAAATACTAGTAACCTGACTTAAAAATACTATTACCCTGACTTGAAATACTAATATCCTGACTTGAAATACTAGTAACCAGACTTCAAATACCAGTAACCTGACTTAAAATACTATTAACCTGACTTGAAATACTAATATCCTGACTTGAAATACTAGTAACCTGACTTAAAATACTAGTAACCTGACTTAAAATACTATTAACCTGACTTGAAATACTAGTAACCTGACTTAAAATACCAGTAACCTGACTTAAAATACTAGTAACCTGATTTGATTGAGGGGAGAAAAAAATTACTACCGCATTATAATGCAGGTTATGTCATATATTTGCAGAATCATATATTATGGAATTATCAGTCTATAAGACAAATATCCATTTGTAAATCAAACTAAAATGTCGTACTGAGTCTGAGCGTATTTCTACAGGGACGGCGCACATTAACCAACGTTTCAGTAAAAGTGCCGGTTTTAGCCAGCCGGCTCATTTTCAACCGCAGTCCCTGCCCAGGTTATTAAAAACCATTACAATAACAATACAGACTGACAATGAGCAGTGAGCAACATGCAGGGCAACATAGGACAAGCAACACCTAGCACACAGACAGAGAAACATAGGACAAGCAACACCTAGCACGCAGACAGAGAAACACAGGACAAGCAACACGTAGCACACAGACAGAGAAACATAGGACAAGCAACACGTAGCACGCAGACAGAGAAACATAGGACAAGCAACACGTAGCACGCAGACAGAGAAACATAGGACAAGCAACACGTAGCACGCAGACAGAGAAACATAGGACAAGCAACACGTAGCACGCAGACAGAGAAACATAGGACAAGCAACACATAGCACGCAGACAGAGAAACATAGGACAAGCAACACGTAGCACGCAGACAGAGAAACACAGGACAAACAACACGTAGCATGCAGACAGAGAAACATAGGACAAGCAACACGTAGCACGCAGACAGAGAAACACATGACAAGCAACACGTAGCACGCAGACAGAGAAACACAGGACAAGCAACACGTAGCACGCAGACAGAGAAACACATAAAACAAGCAATAAAACTAAAAAAGCAACAAAGTGTTTCCCACACCTCACAAGCTACAGACAACAGATAACATGGAAAGCGGCGATGCACAGCTAGGGGTTATGTTCACTGGTCTGATTGGCCTTCAGCCATGTCTTTATGTTCACTGGTCTGATTGGCCTTCAGCCATGTCTTTATGTTCACTGGTCTGATTGGCCTTTATGTTCTCTGTGAAGGTGTGATAGGTGGAGCCGTTGTGTGTGTCTGATAGCAGTGTGCTCCAGGCAGGGGAAGCTCTCACAGAGAAAGCAGATTGACTAAAGGTGCTTTTCCTTAAGGGAACTATACAGTCACCTCTCGTGGCAGCACCTTGTGGATCTGCTGCCACGGGTTTGGGTTTTTCTGTTGAACAAAAGGACCAAGGGGAGGTGGGTCATTGTAGACAGGCACTCTATAGGCTAATCTGGATAAACTGGAGTTAACAACACTAATCTGGATAGACTGCAGTTAACAACACTAATCTGGATAGACTGCAGTTAACAACACTAATCTGGATAGACTGGAGTTAACAACACTAATCTGGATAGACTGCAGTTAACAACACTAATCTGGATAGACTGCAGTTAACAACACTAATCTGGATAGACTGCAGTTAACAACACTAATCTGGATAGACTGGAGTTAACAACACTAATATGGATAGACTGCAGTTAACAACACTAATCTGGATAGACTGCAGTTAACAACACTAATCTGGATAGACTGCAGTTAACAACACTAATCTGGATAGACTGGAGTTAACAACACTAATCTGGATAGACTGCAGTTAACCACACTAATCTGGATAGACTGCAGTTAATAACACTAATCTGGATAGACTGCAGTTAACAACACTAATCTGGATAGAGTTAACAACACTAATCTGGATAGACTGCAGTTAACAACACTAATCTGGATAGACTGCAGTTAACAACACTAATCTGGATAGACTGGAGTTAACAACACTAATCTGGATAGACTGCAGTTTAACCACACTAATCTGGATAGACTGCAGTTATACACTAATCTGGATAGACTGCAGTTAACAACACTAATCTGGATAGAGTTAACAACACTAATCTGGATAGACTGCAGTTAACAACACTAATCTGGATAGACTGGAGTTAACACAACTAATCTGGATAGACTGCAGTAACAACACTAATCTGGATAGACTGCAGTACAACACTAATCTGGATAGACTGCAGTTAACAACACTAATCTGGATAGACTGCAGTTAACAACACTAATCTGGATAGACTGCAGTTAACAACCACTAATCTGGATAGACTGCAGTTAACAACACTAATCTGGATAGACTGCAGTTAACAACACTAATCTGGATAGGACTGCAGTTAACAACACTAATCTGGATAGACTGCAGTTAACAACACTAATCTGGATAGACTGCAGTTAACAACACTAATCTGGATAGACTGCAGTTAACAACACTAATCTGGATAGACTGCAGTTAACAACACTAATCTGGATAGACTGCAGTTAACAACACTAATCTGGATAGACTGCAGTTAACAACACTAATCTGGATAGACTGCAGTTAACAACACTAATCTGGATAGACTGCAGTTAACAACACTAATCTGGATAGACTGGAGTTAACAACACTCATCGGATAGACTGCAGTTAACAACACTAATCTGGATAGACTGCAGTTAACAACACTAATCTGGATAGACTGCAGTTAACAACACTAATCTGGATAGACTGCAGTTAACAACACTAATCTGGATAGACTGCAGTTAACAACACTAATCTGGATAGACTGGAGTTAACAACACTAATCTGGATAGACTGCGTAAAAATATGGGGGTAACAACACTAATCTGGATAGACTGCAGTTAACAACACTAATCTGGATAGACTGCAGTTAACAACACTAATCTGGATAGACTGCAGTTAACAACACTAATCTGGATAGACTGCAGTTAACAACACTAATCTGGATAGACTGGAGTTAACAACACTAATCTGGATAGACTGCAGTTAACAACACTAATCTGGATAGACTGCAGTTAACAACACTAATCTGGATAGACTGCAGTTAACAACACTAATCTGGATAGACTGGAGTTAACAACACTAATCTGGATAGACTGCAGTTAACAACACTAATCTGGATAGACTGCAGTTAACAACACTAATCTGGATAGACTGGAGTTAACAACACTAATCTGGATAGACTGGAGTTAACAACACTAATCTGGATAGACTGCAGTTAACAACACTAATCTGGATAGACTGCAGTTAACAACACTAATCTGGATAGACTGGAGTTAACAACACTAATCTGGTATGACTGCAGTTAACAACACTAATATGGATAGACTTGCAGTTAACAACACTAATTGGATAGACTGCAGTTAAACAACACTAATTGGATAGACTGCAGTTAACAACACTAATTGGAAGACTGCAGTTAACAACAAAAATTGGATAGACTGCAGTTAACAACACTAATCGGGGTAGACTTGCAGTTAACAACCCAAAAATCTGGATAGACTGCAGTTAACAACACTAATCTGGATAGACTGGAGTTAACAAAAACTAATCTGGATAGACTGGCATTAACAACACTAATCTGGTAGACTGCAGTTAACAACCCCTAATCTGGATAGGGCTGCAGTTAACACACTAATTGGTTAGACTGCCGTTAAACACTAATCTGGGTAGACTGCAGTTAACAACACTAATCTGGATTTGACTGGAGTTAACAACACTAATCTGGATAGATGCAGTTAAACAACACTAATCTGGATAGACTGCAGTTAAAACAACACTAATCTGGATAGACTGCAGTTAACAACACTAATCTGGACAGACTGCGGTTACAACACTAATCTGGATAGACTGCAGTTAACAACACTAATCTGGATAGACTGCAGTTAACAACACTAATCTGGATAGACTGGAGTTAACAACACTAATCTGGATAGACTGCAGTTACCAACACTAATCTGGAAAGACTGGAGTTAACAACACTAATCTGGATAGACTGCATTAACAACACTAATCTGGCTAGACTGCAGTTAACAACACTAATCTGGATAGACTGCAGTTAACACACTAATCTGGATAGACTGCAGTTAACAAAACCACTAATCTGGATAGACTGCAGTTAACAACACTAATCTGGATAGACTGCAGTTAACAACACTAATCTGGATAGACTGGAGTTAACAACACTAATCTGGATAGACTGCAGTTAACAACACTAATCTGGATAGACTGGAGTTAACAACACTAATCTGGATAGACTGCAGTTAACAACACTAATCTGGATAGACTGCAGTTAACAACACTAATCGGATAGACTGCAGTTAACAACACTAATCAGGATAGACTGCAGTTAACAAACACTAATCAGGATAGACTGCAGTTAACAACACTAATCTGGATAGACTGCAGTTAACAACACTAATCTGGATAGACTGCAGTTAACAACACTAATCTGGATAGACTGCAGTTAACAACACTAATCTGGATAGACTGCAGTTAACAACACTAATCTGGATAGACTGCAGTTAACAACACTAATCTGGATAGACTGGAGTTAACAACACTAATCTGGATAGACTGCAGTTAACAACACTAATCTGGATAGACTGGAGTTAACAACACTAATCTGGATAGACTGCAGTTAACAACACTAATCTGGATAGACTGGAGTTAACAACACTAATCTGGATAGACTGGAGTTAACAACACTAATCTGGATAGACTGCAGTTAACACTACTAATCTGGATAGACTGCAGTTAACAACACTAATCTGGATAGACTGCAGTTAACAATACTAATCTGGATAGACTGCAGTTAACAACACTAATCTGGATAGACTGGAGTTAACAACACTAATCTGGATAGACTGGAGTTAACAACACTAATCTGGATAGACTGGAGTTAACAACACTAATCTGGATAGACTGGAGTTAACAACACTAATCTGGACAGACTGGAGTTAACAACACTAATCTGGATAGACTGCAGTTAACAACACTAATCTGGATAGACTGGAGTTAACAACACTAATCTGAATAGACTGCTAGGCTGCAGTAAAACAAGACTATTCCCTTTTCTAACCACACATGAAAAAAATATATAATTAGTCTCTGAAACGACCTCATGACTTACTTCAACAGCTCCATAATGCATAAGCAGCCATGAAGGTTATGAATGAATACAGTAGTACGTTACCCAGAGCCTCGTGTCCAGGCTCGCAGAACCGTTGAGGGGCACACCAGCATATCACCAGAACATTGAAGAGTGTAAAAACAGCTAAAACAGTCTTGTATTCTGTTGTGTCCATAGTGATGTGGCAGGCTGGGTATTGAGTGGAGCAAGTCTGCTACACACTCTGTAATTACACTACACTACCCCCCCCCCCCCCCCCCCCCACCCCCCCAGACAGACAAAACGTACTCCTCTCTCTCTCTCTCTCTCTCTCTCTCTCTCTCTCTCTCTCTCTCTCTCTCTCTCTCTCTCTCTCTCTCTCTCTCTCTCTGTCTCTCTATCTCCCTCTCCCTATCTCTCTCTCTCTCTCTCTCTCTCTCTCTGTCTCTCTCCCTGCATCCCCTCAGCCAGGAAAGTCAAGTCAGGAGAATATTCTTCCTGTAGATCATATTACAGAAGCCATCCAGGCTGTGTGTGTGTGTGTGTGTGTGTGTGTGTGTGTGTGTGTGTGTGTGTGTGTGTGTGTGTGTGTGTGTGTGTGTGTGTGTGTGTGTGTGTGTGTGTGTGTGTAGGGGGGAAGACAAGGGAGGAACGTGGCCTACTCTGTGTGTTGAATGGGTAGAGCTGTAACCTGTAAAGAGCTCTTAGTCTATACTTTGTGGCGTCATAGAGAGTCAACATAGAAAAATCAGATAGTATTGGAACACTGTCTGAGGAATTTCAGGTCTGTCTGTGTGTGTGTGTGTGTGTGTGTGTGTGTGTGTGTGTGTGTGTGTGTGTGTGTGTGTGTGTGTGTGTGTGTGTGTGTGTGTGTGTGTGTGTGTGTGTGTGTGTGTGTGTGTGTCTGTCTGTTTCTTGGCAGCATATTTAGTCCCAGAGAGGTCATCCAGGAGACAGCGGAATTTAAAATGGAAAATGTCCCACCAGCCAGGTTGCCCCAGTTCCACTGCGAAATTAGAAGTCCGTCCAGGTCCCCAGGACGTCGAGACTCGCCTTTTAAACCAGCCACTAGTAGGCTGGCGGCTTGCTAGGGCGTTGTGGACGGGGGATGGAGGATGGGCTTGCTAGGGCGTTGTGGACGGGGGATGGAGGATGGGCTTGCTAGGGCGTTGTGGACAGGGATGGAGGATGGGCTTGCTAGGGCGTTGTGGACAGGGATGGAGGAAGGGCTTGATAGGGTGTTACGGACAGGGATGGAGGATGGGCTTGCTAGGGCGTTGTGGACAGGGATGGAGGAAGGGCTTGCTAGGGCGTTGTGGACCAGGGATGGAGGATGGGCTTACTAGGGCATTGTGGACAGGGATGGAGGAAGGGCTTGCTAGGGCGTTACGGACGGGGATAGAGGAAGGGCTTGTTAGGGCGTTGTGGACAGGGAAGGAGGAAGGGCTTGCTAGGGCGTTGTGGACAGGGATGGAGGATGGGCTTGCTAGGGCGTTGTGGACAGGGATGGAGGAAGGGCTTGCTAGGGCGTTGTGGACAGGGATGGAGGAAGGGCTTGCTAGGGCGTTGTGGACAGGGATGGAGGAAGGGCTTGCTAGGGCGTTACGGACAGGGATGGAGGAAGGGCTTGCTAGGGCGTTGTGGACAGGGAAGGAGGAAGGGCTTGCTAGGGCGTTACGGACGGGGATGGAGGATGGGCTTGCTAGGGCATTGTGGACAGGGATGGAGGAAGGGCTTGCTAGGGCGTTACGGACGGGGATGGAGGATGGGCTTGCTAGGGCGTTGTGGACAGGGAAGGAGGAAGGGCTTGCTAGGGCGTTGTGGACAGGGATGGAGGATGGGCGTAATCCGTGAGCTCCTGCTCTGTTCAAACCCAGTGCTTTTTTAAAAGCCTTTCCCAAACCTTACCCCTTAACTTAACCACTCGCTAGTTAATGAATAACCTTAATGTTTTAACCCTTTCCCAAACATTTAGCCCCCTGTCTGAAACGTCTGACTCTGAAGTGAGACCGTGATACCTTGTTGGTCCTACATAGTGCCCTACTTTTGACCAGGACCTACAAGGATTATATAGGGAATAGGATGCCATTTGATCAGGACCTATAGGGAATATATAGGGAATAGGATGCCATGTAACCAGGACCTATAGGGAATATATAGGGAATAGGATGCCATTTGATCAGGACCTATAGGGAATATATAGGGAATAGGATGCCATGTAACCAGGACCTACAGGGAATATATAGGGGATATGATGCCATGTAACCAGGACCTATAGGGAATATATAGGGAATAGGATGCCATGTAACCAGGACCTATAGGGAATATATAGGGAATAGGATGCCATGTGACCAGGACCTATAGGGAATATATAGGGAATAGGATGCCATGTAACCAGGACTATAGGGAATAGGATGCCATGAACCAGGACCTATAGGGAATATATAGGGAATAGGATGCCATGTACCCAGGGACCTATAGGGAATATATAGGGAATAGGATGCCATGTAACAGGACCTATAGGGAATATATAGGGAATAGGATGCCATGTGACCAGGACCTATAGGGAATATATAGGGATAGTATGCCATGTAACCAGGACCTATAGGACAATATCTAGGGAATAGGATGCCATGTAACCAGGACCTATAGGGAATAGGATGCCATGTAACCAGGACCAAAATTAGGGAATAGGATGCCATGTACCAGGACCTATAGGGAATATATAGGGAATAGGATGCCATGTAACCAGGACCTATAGGGAATAGGCATGTCCAGTTAGAACCATGACCTATAGGGAATAGGATGCCATGTAACCAGGACCTATAGGGAATATATAGGGAATAGGATGCCATGTAACCAGGACCTATAGGGAATAGGATGCCATGTAACCAGGACCTATAGGGAAAAAGGATATGCCATGTAACCAGGGACCTATAGGGATATATAGGGAATAGGATGCCATGTAACCAGGACCTATAGGGAATAGGGTGCCTTTTGACCAGGACCTATAGGGAATAGGGGGCCTTTTGACCAGGACCTATAGGGAATAGGGTGCCTTTTGACCAGGACCTATAGGGAATATATAGGGAATAGATGCCATGTAACCAGGACCTATAGGGAATAGGATGCCATGTAACCAGGACCTATAGGAATAGGATGCCATGTAACCAGGACCTATAGGGAATATATAGGGAATATGATGCCATGTAAACCAGGACCTATAGGGAATAGGATGCCATGTAACCAGGACCTATAGGGAATAGGATGCCATGTAACCAGGACCTATAGGGAATATATAGGGAATAGGATGCCATGTAACCAGGACCTATAGGGAATATATAGGGAATAGGATGCCATGTAACCAGGACCTATAGGGAATATATAGGGAATAGGATGCCATGTAACCAGGACCTATAGGGAATAGGATGCCATGTAACCAGGACCTATAGGGAATAGGATGCCATGTAACCAGGAACTATAGGGAATATATAGGGAATAGGATGCCATGTAACCAGGACCTATAGGGAATATATAGGGAATAGGATGCCATGTAACCTGGACCTATAGGGAATATATAGGGAATAGGATGCCATGTGACCAGGACCTATAGGGAATATGTAGGGAATAGGATGCCATGTAACCAGGACCTATAGGGAATATATAGGGAATAGGATGCCATGTAACCAGGACCTATAGGGAACATATAGGGAATAGGGATGCCATGTAACCAGGACCTATAGGGAATAGGATGCCATGTAACCAGGACCTATAGGGAATATATAGGGAATAGGATGCCATGTAACCAGGACCTATAGGGAATATATAGGGAATAGGATGCCATGTAACCAGGACCTATAGGGAATATATAGGGAATAGGATGCCATGTAACCAGGACCTATAGGGAATATATAGGGAATAGGATGCCATGTAACCAGGACCTATAGGGAATATATAGGGAATAGGATGCCATGTAACCAGGACCTATAGGGAATATATAGGGAATAGGATGCCATGTGACCAGGACCTATAGGGAATATATAGGGAATAGGATGCCATGTAACCAGGACCTATAGGGAATAGGATGCCATGTAACCAGGACCTATAGGGAATATATAGGGAATAGGATGCCATGTAACCAGGACCTATAGGGAATATATAGGGAATAGGATGCCATGTA
>LR778274.1:10383180-10398180 GCA_902810595.1 Coregonus sp. 'balchen'
TCAGACTTTTCATCCTTCTACAAAATATACTTTCCTGCAACCCGCCTCACTCAATGTGGAACGGATTCTATTATTGACTTACCTTTTATCTAGAATCTAGAATCTCCAGTTGAAACTAGCTAGCCAGCTAACTAGCTACTTGCTATTAGCCACAGCTAGCGGTGTTTCACCCAGATCATTGGATTTTTTCCGCGGGATTAATTTTAATCACTGGACATTGATCACCGGATATTCGGCCAGTCTGCACAGCGCGTTATCGACCCAGAACATATCAGTTTTTCCGCCGGAATCACTGATTCACTGGACCTTTAACTCCGGATTCATCGCTACCAGCTGGCTACAACAAAACGGACGCTGTGGTCTGGCTAATCATCCCGAGCTAGGCCCATCTCCCGGCTATCTACCTCTCTATCAACCGGACGGGACCACCTAGTGTTGACACGGAGCCCCGCCGATCCTACACGACTGGTCTGCCGACGAAATCGTCTGATGTGGTTACGACGTTAACCACGAAGATTCCATCCATCTGCTAGCCCTGGCCCGTTAGCACACGTTATCCGTGGCCTCTTACTCACTAAACTGAACTAGCTACTGAACTAGCTACTTGCTATTAGCCACAGCTAGCGGTGTTTCACCCAGAATATTGGATTTTTTTCCGCGGGATTAATTTTTAATCACTGGACATTGATCACCAGATATTCGGCCAGTCTGCACAGCGCGTTATCGACCCAGAACATATCAGTTTTTCCGCCGGAATCACTGAATCACTGGACCTTTAACTCCGGATTCATCGCTACCAGCTGGCTACAACAAAACGGACGTAGCACACGCTAGCCGTGGCCTCTTACTCACTAGCGCTTCACCACCGGACCTTATGATAACTCAGCTATACAGCTGATATCTGCTGGACTGTTCCTTTTTACGGTACTACATCCTGTTTATGTTTAGCCTCAGCCCAAACATGGTTAGTTTATTGTTGTTTCGGTTATTTCTAATTGTACTATATCACTGTAGACCCCCCAGCCTAGCTAAACCTGCCTTAGTTAGCTCCTTTGTCCCTCCCCCCATACACTCAGAGACCGACTCAATTGATGCCTCTAGAGATACTATCTCTTTCATTGTTACCCAACGCTTAGGTTTACCTCCACTTTACTCATATCCTTCCATATCCTTGTCTGTACATAATGCCCTGAATCTTTTCTATAACACCCGGAAATCTGCCCCCTTTATTCTATGTACCCAACGCACTAGAAGACCAGTTCTTAAAGCCTTTAGCCGTATCCTTATTCTAGTCCTCCTCTGTTCCTCTGGTGATGTAGAGGCTAACCCAGGCCCTGTAGCCCCCAGTATCACTCCTACTCCCCAGGAGCTATCATTTGATGACTTCTGTAATCGCAAAAGTCTTGGTTTCTTGCACATAAATATCAGAAGTCTACTTCCTAAGTTTGAGTTATTCACTGCGTTAGCACACTCTGCCAACCCTGATGTTCTAGCAGTGTCTGAATCCTGGCTCAGGAAGGCCACCAAAAATTCTGAAATTTCCATTCCCAACTATAACATTTTCCGTCTAGATAGAACTGCCAAAGGGGGTGGAGTTGCAATCTACTGTAGAGATAGCCTGCAGAGCTCTATCATACTATCCAGGTCTGTGCCCAAACAGTTTGAGCTTCTACTTCTAAAAATTCACCTTTCCAGAAATAAGTCTCTCACTGTTGCCGCTTGCTACAGACCCCCCTCAGCCCCCAGCTGTGCCCTGGACACCATATGTGAATTGATTGCCCCCCCATTTATCCTCTGAGTTTGTACTGCTTGGTGACCTAAATTGGGATATGCTTAATACCCCAGCCATCCTACAATCCAAGCTAGATGCCCTCAACCTCACGCAAATTATCAACGAACCTACCAGGTACAACCCTAAATCCTTAAACATGGGTACCCTCATAGATATCATCCTGACTAACATACCCTCTAAATACACCTCAGCTGTCTTCAACCAGGATCTCAGCGATCACTGCCTTATTGCCTGCGTCCATAACGGGTCCACGGTCAAACGACCACCCCTCATCACTGTCAAACGCTCCCTAAAACACTTTAGCGAGGAGGCCTTCCTAATTGACCTGGCCCAGGTATCCTGGATGGATATAGATCTCATTCCGTCAGTAGAGGATGCCTGGTTGTTCCTTAAAAGTAATTTCCTCTCAATCTTAAATAAACATGCCCCATTCAAAAAATACAGAACTAAGAACCGATATAGCCCCTGGTTCTCCTCAGACTTGACTGCCCTTGACCAGCACAAAAACATCCTGTGGCGTACAGCATTAGCATCAAATAGCCCCCGCGATATGCAACTTTTCAGGGAAGTTAGGAACCAATATACACAAGCAGTCAGGAAAGCAAAGGCTAACTTTTTCAAACAGAAATTTGCATCCTGTAGCACTAACTCCAAAAAGTTTTGGGACACTGTAAAGTCCATGGAGAATAAGAGCACTTCCTCCCAGCTGCCCACTGCACTGGGGCTAGGAAACACTATCACCACCGATAAATCTACAATAATCGAGAATTTCAACAAGCATTTTGCTACAGCTGGCCATGCTTTCCATCTGGCTACCACTAACCCGGCCACCAACTCTGCACCCTCTGCTGCAACTTGCCCATGCCCCCCCCGCTTCTCCTTCACACAAATTCAGACAGCTGATGTTTTGAAAGCGCTGCAAAATCTAGACCCCTACAAATCAGCTGGGCTAGACAATCTGGACCCTTTCTTTCTAAAACTAGCCGCCGAAATTGTCGCAACCCCTATTACTAGTCTGTTCAACCTCTCTTTCATAACGTCTGAGATCCCCAGAGATTGGAAAGCTGCCGCGGTCATCCCCCTCTTCAAAGGGGGTGACACTCTAGATCCAAACTGTGCAAACTGCTACAGACCTATATCCATCCTGCCCTGCCTTTCGAAAGTATTCGAAAGCCAAGTTAACAAACAGATCATCGACCATTTCGAATACCACCGTACCTTCTCCGCTATGCAATCCGGTTTCCGAGCTGGTCACGGGTGCACTTCAGCCACGCTCAAGGTCCTAAACGATATTATAACCACGATTGATAATAGACAGTACTGTGCAGCCGTCTTCATCGACCTGGCCAAGGCTTCCGACTCTGTCAACCACCGCATTCTTATTGGCAGACTAAATAGCCTTGGTTTCTCAAATGACTGCCTCGCCTGGTTCACCAACTACTTCTCAGATAGAGTTCAGTGTGTCAAATCGGAGGGCCTGTTGTCTGGACCTATGGCAGTCTCTATGGGGGTGCCACAGGGTTCAATTCTTGGGCCGACACTTTTCTCCGTGTATATCAATGATGTCGCTCTTGCTGCTGGTGACTCTCAGATCCACCTCTACGCAGACGACACCATTTTGTATACATCTGGCCCTTCATTGGACACTGTGTTAACAAACCTCCAAACGAGCTTCAATGCCATACAACAATCCTTCAGTAGCCTTCAACTGCTCTTAAACACTAGTAAAACTAAATGCATGCTCTTCAACCGAACGCTGCTTGCACCCGCCCACCCGACTAGAATCACCACTCTCGACGGGTCTGACCTAGAGTATGTGGACAACTACAAATATCTAGGTGTCTGGTTAGACTGTAAACTCAACTTCCAGACTCACATAAAGAATCTCCAATCCAAAGTTAAATCTAGAATCGGCTTCCTATTTCGCAACAAAGCCTCCTTCACTCATGCTGCCAAACATGCCCTCGTAAAACTGACTATCCTACCGATCCTTGACTTCGGCGATGTCATTTACAAAATAGCCTCCAACACTCTACTCAGCAAATTGGATGTAGTCTATCACAGTGCCATCCGTTTTGTCTCCAAAGCCCCATACACTACCCACCACTGTGACCTGTACGCTCTTGTTGGCTGGTCCTCACTACATGTCCGTCGTCAAACCCACTGGCTCCAGGCCATCTATAAATCACTGCTAGGCAAATCCCCGCCTTATCTTAGCTCATTGGTCACCATAGCAACACCCACCCGTAGTCTGCGCTCCAGCAGGTATATCTCACTGGTCATTCCCAAAGCCAACACCTCCTTTGGCCGCCATTCCTTCCAGTTCTCTGCTGCCAATGACTGGAACGAATTGCAAAAATCTCTGAAGCTGGAGACTCTTATCTCCCTCAATAACTTTAAGCATCAGTTGTCAGAGCACCTTACCGATCACTGCACCTGTACACAGCCCATCTGAAATTAGCCCACCCAACTACCTCATCCCTATATTGTTATTTATTTTGCTCTTTTGCACCCCAGTATCTCTATTTGCACATCATCTCTTGCACATCTAGCATTCCAGTGTTAATACTATTGTAATTATTCTGCACTATAGCCTATTTATTGCCTTACCTCCATAACTTGCTACATTTGCACACACTGTATATATATTTTCTGTTGTATTTCTGACTTTGTATTTTTTAACCCATATGTAACTCTGTGTTGTTTTTATTGCACTACTTTGCTTTATCTTGGCCAGGTCGCAGTTGTAAATGAGAACCTGTTCTCAACTGGCTTACCTGGTTAAATAAAGGTGAAATAAAAAAAATTAAAAAAAACTCTACACTGTAACCCTCTACACTGTAACCCTCGACACTGTAACCCTCTACACTGTAACCATAACCCTCTACACTGTTACCCTCTACACTGTAACCCTCTACACTGTAACCCTCTACACTGTAACCCTCTACACTGTAACCCTCAACACTGTAACCCTCTACACTGTAACCCTCGACACTGTAACCCTCTCCACTGTAACCCTCTACACTGTAACCCTCAACACTGTAACCCTCTACACTGTAACCATAACCCTCTACACTGTAACCATAACCCTCTACACTGTAACCATAACCATCTACACTGTAACCCTCTACACTGTAACCCTCTACACTGTAACCCTCTACACTGTAACCCTCTACACTGTAACCCTCTACACTGTAACCATAACCCTCTACACTGTAACCATAACCCTCTACACTGTAACCATAACCATCTACACTGTAACCCTCTACACTGTAACCATAACCATCTACACTGTAACCCTCTACACTGTTACCCTCTACACTGTAACCCTCTACACTGTAACCCTCGACACTGTAACCCTCGACACTGTAACCCTCTACACTGTAACCCTCTACACTGTAACCCTCGACACTGTAACCATAACCCTCAACACTGTAACCCTCTACACTGTAACCATAACCCTCAACACTGTAACCCTCTACACTGTAACCATAACCATCTACACTGTAACCCTCTACACTGTAACCCTCAACACTGTAACCCTCTACACTGAAACCCTCTACACTGAAACCCTCTACACTGAAACCATAACCCTCTACACTGTAACCCTCTACACTGTAACCCTCTACACTGTAACCCTCTACACTGTAACCCTCTACACTGTAACCATAACCCTCTACACTGTAACCCTCTACACTGTAACCCTCTACACTGGTAACCCTCTACACTGTAACCCTCAACACTGTAACCCTCTACACTGTAACCCTCGACACTGTAACCCTCTCCACTGTAACCCTCTACACTGTAACCCTCTACACTGTAACCCTCTACACTGTAACCCTCTAACCTGTAACCCTCGACACTGTAACCCATAACCCTCACACTGTAACCCTCTACACGTAAACCATAACCCTCTACACTGTAACCCTCTACACTGTAACCCTCTACACTGTAACCCTCTACACTGTAACCCTCTACACTGTAACCCTCACCTGTAACCCTCTACACTGTAACCCTCTACACTGTAACCATAACCCTCTACACTGTAACCCTCTACACTGTAACCCCTCTACACTGTAACCCTCTACACTGTAACCCTCTACACTGTAACCCTCTACACTGTAACCATAGACCCCCTACACTGTAACCCTCTACACTGTAACCTTCTACCACTGTAACCCTCTACACTGTAACCCTCTACACTGTAACCCTCTACACTGTAACCCTCTACACTGTAACCATAACCCTCTACACTGTAACCCTCTACACTGTAACCCTCTACACTGTAACCCTCTACACTGTAACCCTCTACACTGTAACCCTCGACACTGTAACCCTCTACACTGTAACCCTCGACACTGTAACCATAACCCTCTACACTGTTACCTCTACACTGTAACCCTCTACACTGTAACCATAACCCTCTACACTGTAACCCTCTACACTGTAACCCTCTACACTGTAACCCTCTACACTGTAACCCTCTACACTGTAACCCTCTACACTGTAACCATAACCCTCTACACTGTAACCCTCTACACTGTAACCCTCTACACTGTAACCCTCTACACTGTAACCCTCTACACTGTAACCATAACCCTCTACACTGTAACCCTCTACACTGTAACCTTCTACACTGTAACCCTCTACACTGTAACCCTCTACACTGTAACCCTCTACACTGTAAACCCTCTACACTGTAACCCTCTACACTAACCCTCTACACTGTAACCCTCTACACTGTAAACCCTCTACACTGTAACCCTCTACACTGGTAACCCTCGACACTGTAACCCTGACACTGTAACCCTCGACACTGTAACCATAACCCTTTACACTGTAACCCTCTACACTGTAACCCTCTACACTGTAACCCTCTACACTGTAACCCTCTACACTGTAACCCTCAACACTGTAACCCTCGACACTGTAACCCTCTACACTGTAACCCTCGACACTGTAACCATAACCCTCTACCACTGTAAACCCTCTACAACTGTAACCCTCTACACTGTAACCCTCTACACTGTAACCCTCTACACTGTAACCCTCAACACTGTAACCCTCGACACTGTAACCCTCTACACTGTAACCCTCGACACTGTAACCATAACCCTCTACACTGTAACCCTCTACACTGTAACCATAACCCTCTACACTGTAACCCTCTACACTGTAACCCTCTACACTGTCAAACCCTCTACACTGTAACCCTCTACACTGTAACCCTCTACACTGTAACCCTCTACACTGTAACCCTCGACACTGTAACCATAACCCTCTACACTGTAACCCTCTACACTGTAACCATAACCCTCTACACTGTAACCCTCTACACTGTAACCCTCTACACTGTAACCCTCTACACTGTAACCCTCTACACTGTAACCCTCTACACTGTTACCCTCTACACTGTAACCATAACCCTCTACACTGTTACCCTCTACACTGTAACCCTCTACACTGTAACCATAACCCTCTACACTGTAACCCTCTACACTGTAACCCTCTACACTGTAACCCTCTACACTGTAACCCTCTACACTGTAACCATAACCCTCTACACTGTAACCCTCTACACTGTAACCCTCTACACTGTAACCCTCTACACTGTAACCCTCTACACTGTAACCCTCTACACTGTAACCCTCGACACTTTAACCCTAACCCTTTACACTGTTAATGGAAAAACATATCCTCTGTATCCATACCAACATCTCTTCACAATTGAAAGACAGCTATTTTAGCTATTCACATCTCATGTCTACACTCAAATTAAATACAAATATATAAATAATGGAATACATATAAATATCTTATGAACACATATTCATGTAATTAGTGTAATCTGATGGCACAGATTCCAACTGTTTTAATGAATAGACATTTGAGGACTGAAACCCAGTTGCCACGTCAGGAGGCCAGTCCACAGTTATGGTAAACACTCCCACCTAGCGGCCAGCGCTGAAACTACAGCCTGCATTTAATTTGACCGCGACAATTCTCGGTTTGACCACCAGATGATTCCACACTCATCGTTTTGTAAATTGGACAATCTCAATTGCATTTCCTTGGGAGAATCTCAATTGCATTCTCCTCGCGTCCTCTCTCCTCGCGTCCTCTCTCCTAGCCTCCTTCTCAAAACCCACTGGAGTAGAAGGTCAAAGGGGGGTGAACTGGGATCTTCTAATCCAATGGGTTTTGAAAATGGAAGCGAAGCGAGAGGTTGCGGGGAATCAAGGAACTGCAATTGAGATTCAGAACCACTACACAGCATATTGAGATTCTCTCTATAACTTCAGAACCACTACACAGCATATTGAGATTCTCTCTATAACTTCAGAACCACTACACAGCATATTGAGATTCTCTCTATAACTTCAGAACCACTACACAGCATGTTGAGATTCTCTCTATAACTTCAGAACCACTACACAGCATGTTGAGATTCTCTCTATAACTTCAGAACCACTACACAGCATGTTGAGATTCTCTCTATAACTTCAGAACCACTACACAGCATGTTGAGATTCTCTCTATAACTTCAGAACCACTACACAGCGTGCAGGCTATCATTTGAACAGACTAATATTAAGATACATTCAGGCACATTTTATGTAATAATTAATCAAATTATTTTAAGGTAGATTTTCCGTTGCCTATGATAGACAACACAGTGAGACCAGGATTTTAAAGAAAATAACATTTATCAGCCTATTGATCTGCAAGAGATATTTGAAACACACTCCAAGCCACGGAGGGAGGTTGGTGCATGGAGGTCTCTCTTCATGGGGCGGTTAGACCCACCACCCTAGACTAGAGTACACACACACACACACACACACACACACACACACACACGAGAGTCAACTGTGGCAGAGCTATGAGAATATGTCTTGGCAAGAATACCACAGACACTCAAACGATCCGGTCAGCGGGACAGAAACTCACACACACACACACACACACACACACACACACACGAGTACACACTCTCCCCCCTTTCTTTCCCCCCTCTCTCTCCCCCCTCTCTCTCTCTTTTCTCTCTCTCTCTACTAGAGGTGTTCAGCTGTGTACCCAGGGCCCGGTCAGAGTCAGACGAACAGAGACTGTCTGCACGCTGTTTACCTACTGTCTGTCTGTCTCTCCACACACACACACACACACACGCAGACACACTAACACACTGGAACGCAGGAATGCACACACACACACACGCGCACACACACACACACACACACACACACACACACACATACCCCTACTCTGATAGTTGAACAGGGGCAGGGTTTGTTTAGACAGAAAAAAGGTCTGCCAAGAGAGAGAGAAAGGAGTGTGTTTGAGACAAGAGAGGTGATAGAGCTAGAAAAGAGAGAAGGGAGATCTAGCGAGATAGAATGATCGATAGGTTGTTTTCGCCTCTCCCCGGGCACTTTCGTCTATTGATTCGCCTTCGCTCTCTCTCTCTCCCTCGTCTTACTCTCTGCTTCCCCCCTGCGTTCTTCTCTCCTTCCTCTTCTCTCTCGCTCCTTTCCCTCTCGCTCTTTTCCTCTCTCGCTCTCTCGTCTCGCTCTCCCCGCTCCGCTCTCTCTCTCTCTCTCCTCTCCTCTCCTCTCTCTCGCTCTCTCTCCTCCTCTCTTCTCTCCTCTCTCTCTCGCCTCTCTCCTCTCTTTCTTCTTCTCCTCCCCTTCTCTTCTTTTTTCTGCCCTTCCTTCGCTCTCTGCCGCCCCTCTCTCTCCTTCCGCGGCAGGCGCTATCGACGCGCAGTCGCTCGACGCCGCTCTCCCGCCTCTTCGCGCGCTTCTCCTCCACTCCGAGCTCTCCTCGCCTAGAGAGAAATGTAAACTCAGATGTGCAGATGTGGAACAGCTGTCGGTCACACACCGCTAACCAATACTGTTGAATAAAAGGGCATCGAACACTGAATTAAAAGGTATCTACATCCAGAAATAAAACAGTCTTAGATTTTTTCCCAGACCTCAAAAGTGGTCTTCTGTTGTGGTTTAAGCATTGTTGTAGACTTAAAACATCTAATTTTGTTGTTATTGTATTTAATACAGTACCTGCATAAGTGTTCCCTCTGCCCCCTTGTCTTTGTGTGTGATTGTTTATTGTGGAGAAGAGAGAAGCTCGGTGGAGCTCCGTGTATTTTGTAATCGCCAGGAATATTCCCTGTGAGCCGTGTATTTTCCCGTGCGCCTGTTTTGACCCATTACTGTGTAACTCTGTGGTTCAGAATAAATCCTGTTATTCTGTGATTTACCCTCCTGCGCCTGACTCCTTCAAAATCCCCTCGGCAAACTAGGTTTCCCATTCAGTCCAACAGTAGCTAGGTTTCCATTCAGTTTGAAAGAGATTTTCACGTGGAATAATGATAAAATCTGCATTTTAAAAAAATATGCGCATTTTCCCACCAGAGGTTTGTTTCCATCAAACTGACTTGTTGAGGGTAAAAGGCAGTGTGTGATGACTTAGTGCACATTATTTATGTAAATATCAGAATGTAGGAATAAATCTGTCACTAGAGTTTGAAATATGTACTTTATTTATGATTGTTTATGTGGACATACATACAGCAGAAACGGCCTAGCAACCGCCTAGCAACCAGGCTAAACTATGAGGTTTATAGGCAAAGGGGTCTTTAGAAAACAAACTCCTCCTCTTTCTCCATCTCTCTGAAAATATCCATGTCTAGCGTTTATAGTGGAGGCGTCCCAAATGGCACCCTATTCCCTACAGAGTGCACTACTTTAGACCAGAGACGTATGGGAGAGCCCTATGGGCCCTGGTCCAATGTAGTGCACTATGTAGGGGATAGGGCTCTATATAGGGGATAGGGCTCTATGTAGGGGATAGGGCTCTATGTAGGGGATAGGGCTCTATGTAGGGGATAGGGCTCTATGTAGGGGATAGGCTCTATGTAGGGGATAGGGCTCTATGTAGGGGATAGGGCTCTATGTAGGGGATAGGCGCTTAGTAGGGGAATGGGCTTCTATGGTAGGGATAGGGCTCTTGTATGGGGATAGGGCTATATGTAGGGGATAGGGCTATATGTAGGGGATAGGGCTCTATGTAGGAGTATAGGGCTCCCTATGTAGGGGATAAGGGCTTCTATGTAGGGGAGCTAGGGCCCTATGTAGGGGCTTAGGGTCTCTATTGAGGGATTATTGGGCTCTATGTAGTGGGATAGGGCTCTATGTAAGGGGTATGGCCCCTAAAGAGGGGGTGGGGCTTATGTAGGGGGGTAGGGGTTTTATGTAGGGGAAAAAGGGCTTTTATGTAGGGGGTAGGGGTCATGTAGGGGATTGGGGTCCCATATAGGGGATAGGGCTCTATGTTTGGGGAAGGGGTCTATGTAGGGGAAGGGCTATATGTAGGGGTAGGGGTCTATGGGGGGGAAGGGGTTATTTGGGGGGTAGGGGCTTATGTAAGGGGTAGGGCTCTAGTGGGGGTAGGGCTCTATGTGGGGATTTGGGCTCTATTAGGGATAGGGCTTAGTTGGGGGGAAAGGGGTCATGTAGGGGATAGGGTATAAAGGGGGATAGGGCAATGTAGGGGATAGGGCTCTATTTAGGGGGGTAGGGCTTTTTGTAGGGGAAAAGGGCCCCTTTTAGGGGGTAGGGCTTATGTAGGGATTTTGGGGGTTTTATGTTGGGAATTTCTCTTGTAGGGGGTGGGCTCTAATATGGGGATAGGGCTCTATATAGGGGATAGGGCTCATTAGGGGATAGGGGTCTAGTAGGGGAAAAGGGGATTGCAAAGGGATTTGGGCTCTATTGGGGGGTTTGGGGTCTTGTAGGGGGTATGGTCTATGTAGGGGGGAGGGCTCTAAAATAGGGGGAAAAGGGCTTAGTGGGAAGGGGTTATTAGGGATAAAGGGTTTTATTAGGGGGTTTGGGTATATGTAGGGGATAGGGCTATAAGGGGGGGGTAGGGCTCTTTTAAGGGGGGTGGGCTATTTTAGGGGATAGGGGTCATATAGGGGGAAAAGGGGCCCATTAGGGGATGGGCTCTTGAGGAGATGGGGTTTTAGTAGGGGTAGGGCTCTATGTAGGGGATAAAGGGGTCTATGTAGGGGATAGGGCCCCTATGTAGGGGGGAAAAGGGTCCATGTAGGGGGTTGGGCCCATGTTTGGGGAATTTGGGCCCATATGTAGGGGATAGGGCTAATTTTGTAGGGGATAGGTCTATGTTGGGATAAAAGGGGTTCTATGTAGGGATATGGGCCCTTTTTTGGGGAAGGGCTTAAGTAGGGGATAGGGCTCTATAAAAAAGGGGAAGGGGGTAATGTGGGGGGTAGGGTCTATGTAGGGGGGTAGGGTATATGTAGGGGGATAGGGGTAATGTGGGGGGGGGGGCTCTTTTGTAGGGGATAGGGGTCTATGTTAAAGGGGGTAGGGCCCTATGTAGGGGATACCTCTATGTAGGGGTAGGTTTTCTATGTAGGGGGGATGGCTCTATGTAGGGATTTGGGGTTTTATTTAGGGGATGGGCTCTTGTAGGGATTTGGGCTCTATGTGGGGAAGGGCTCTAGTAGGGGATTGGCTATTGTTGGGGGGGGCCTTTTTGTAGGGGATTGGGCTCTATGTTGGGGGGGTAGGGCTCTATGTTTTGGGGGGGTAGGGGCCCTTTTTGGGGATAGGGCTCTATGTAGGGGGGTTTGGGCTCTATGTAGGGGATGGCCCCATGTAGGGGTTTGGCTCTATGTAGGGGATGGGGGCTATATGTAGGGGATAGGGGTTAAAGTGGGGATAGGGGGTCTATTTGGGGATAGGGGTCTAAGGGGGGGATGGGGTCTATGTAGGGGGTAGGGGTCTATGTAGGGGATAGGGGTTTTATGTAGGGGTGGGCTCTATGTAGGGGAAAAGGGGGTCATGTAGGGGGTAGGGTTTTAAAGTAGGGGATAGGGCTCTTTTTAGGGGATAGGGGGCCCATTTAGGGGGGTAGGGGTCTATTAGGGGGGTAAGGGGTCTATGTAGGGGAAGGGCTCATGTAGGGGATAGGGGGTTCTATGTAGGGGATAGGGGTCATTTTGGGGGGTAGGGCCTATGTAGGGGATTGGGCCCTATTGGGGTAGGTTTTTTATCTCTATGGGAGGGGGTAGGGCTCTAGTAGGGGAAGGGTCTATGTAGGGGGTAGGGGTCTATTAGGGGATAGGGCTCTATTTTAGGGGATAGGGGTCTTGTAGGGGATAAAGGGGTCTATGTGGGGAAAAGGGCTCTATGAGGGGGGTAGGGGGGTCTATTAGGGGATAGGGCTCTATGTAGGGGATAGGGCTCTATGTAGGGGATAGGGCTCTATATAGGGATAGGGTCTTGTAGGGGATAGGCCCCTATTAGGGGATAGGGGTCTAGTGGGATAGGGCCCCTTTTGTAGGGGGGTAGGGGTCTATGTAAAGGGGGTAGGGCCTTGTGGGGAAATTTGGGGGCCCATGTAGGGGATAGGGGTCTATGTAGGGGTAGGTCTCTATGTAAAAAGGGTAGGGGGTTTTATGAGGGGAAGGGGGTCATGTTTGGGGATAGGGCCATGTGGGATAGGGGAAAATTTAGGGGATAGGGGTTTTTAGGGGATAAAGGGGTATTGTAAAGGGGTAAAGGGCCTTTTATGTAGGGATAGGGCCCCCTATGTGGGGGTAGGGCTCTAGGGAGGGGATAGGGCTCTAGTAGGGGTAGGGCCCCTATGTAGGGGATAGGGCTTATGAAAGGGGGTATTTTCTATGTAGGGGATAGGGCTCTATTTAGGGGGAAGGGGTCTATAAAGGGGGATGGGCTCTATTAGGGGATAGGGGTCTATGTAGGGGATAGGGGTTTTAATGCAGGGGGTAAGGGGGTCTATGTAGGGGATAGGGGTTATAGGGGATTTGGGGGTCTATGTAGGGGTAGGGCTCTAAAAAGGGGGTAGGGCCCCTATGTAGGGGATAGGGCCCATTAGGGGGTAGGGTATAGGGAGGGGTGGGGTTATGTAGGGAATAGGGCTCTATGTAGGGGATAGGGCCCCTTTTGTAGGGGGGTTTGGGTCTATGTAGGGGATGGGCCCCCTTTTTGTAGGGGTAGGGTATATGTAGGGATAGGGCTATATTAAGGGGGGTAGGGCTTATGTTGGGGGTAGGGTATATGTGGGGGTAGGGGTATATGTAGGGGAAAGGGGGTATTTAGGGGATTTGGGGTTATGTAGGGATAGGGCTATATTGGGGGGTAAAGGTTTTTATGTAATGGATAGGGCTATATGTAGGGGATTTGGGCTCTATAAAAGGGGGGTGGGTTTTTATGTAGGGAAGGGCTCTTGTTTGGGGGTAAAGGGGTCATGTGGGATAGGGCTCTATGTAGGGGGTGGGCCCCTATGTAGGGGATTGGGGTTTTATAAGGGGATAGGGCTCATGTAGGGGGTAGGGGTTTTGTAGGGATAAAGGGCCCATATGTAAAGGGGAAAGGGGTATTGTAGGGGGGTAAAGGGCCTTTTATGTAGGGGGTGGGCTCAATAGGGGGTGGGCTCTATTTAGGGGTTTGGGGTCTATGTAGGGGGTTTGGGGGTTTTTAAAAGGGGGTAGGGCTTATGGAGGGGATAGGGCTCTAAAAGTAGGGGGGGGAAAGGGGTTTTATTAGGGGGTAGGGTTTTATGTAGGGGATGGGCTCTTGTAGGGGGTGGGCTCTATGTAGGGGATAGGGCTCTATGTAGGGGATAGGGCTCTATGTAGGGGATAGGGTACCCAGATTTTGGGATGCAGACGGTACATCTGTAGTGAGTCCAGCCCAGTCACAACAAAGAACACAGTCAAAACACATAACATTAAAACAGGGTTGGCCTTGAAGTGAAGGCAGTCAATTCATGTAGTAAACTTAAATTCCAATTCAATAATTGAAAAAAAGGACAGCTATTTTCAATGACTTCTCAATAAACTGAAAAGTAAAAGCAATTTTTTTTTTTTTTACGTTCAATTATTGAAGTTTAAATTCAAATCACTTCCTGAATTGACTACCTTTAATTGGAATTGACCTCAAACCTGCATAAAAAATAAAAAAATAATTCAAACTCCATTTCCATGGTGCATTACTGCTCCTCTTCACTGCATGACGACGTGGGGCTCTATGTTGAAAAGCAGCTCGTCCAATCCGCGACCAACCTCCAGGAGGAGGGGCCCGTCGCCTAGCAACGCCCCCTGCAGCTCGGCGGTGGTCCTGAGTGGCCGGCCGTTCACCTTGAGGATGACG